>JAHDVE020004842.1:0-36989 GCA_022606495.2 Halesus radiatus | reverse complement strand
GATTTTGGATTGTAACATTGATAACAGAAAAAAACAAGAACTTTTCATTTCCTGATTTAGGGTATGTCAATAATGTTGCGATATGTGTTTACATAGGTTATATTTTTTCTTCATTTTGCTAATTTTTTCTACTTTTGTATAACTAAATGTTCTGAATGACGTCTTACGGCCATCTGAGCATGGAATCCGCGTTACAGGTGTAAGGAATATTCATAACAAAGTCGTATTTATCCAAACCGTTACCCGGGAACGTCAGAAAAAAATTCTCAAAACCCCATGTCCAGCGAACTCGGGTACTCTGAGCACCCGATGGCATCCATGAGTGATATTCTTCAATGTTCATCTGGACTTAACAAATGAGTGAAGTCCAGGACAAAGTAGATATAGAATCCACAGCGTAAAACTGCAAGATATGTCACCTAGCTGGCGCTCGGATAGGATCGACTTACTACCAAGTCTATAAGGTTCCTGCCCATCTATGTCACGTACTGGAATGGGTGCCTTGTTCGTGAATTCATTGTCTTTAGAGTATGTTACAAGCACCAAATGATAGGATATTCTTTCGCGTTCTGGAAAAACAAGCAGAGATGTGGACATTGTGCAAGTTGTTATGCAACGAAAGGATGGCCCTGAGATGAGTTCTAGCTACTCGTCTTAACAAATAAGCTAGACAAGCAATCGCATCATTTCCCTCCATAATTAACCAATCAGGCGATTCTAGCGCCCAAATTAAACCAATCAGATTATAAATTAACAAAACAAGAGGAAGCGACGCGAGCGCCAACGGCGGCTTAGCGGCGGCGACGGCGGCACTGGCACTTCTCACCCGGCAATAGCCCAGTCAACAGCTTCTCTGAAAAGAGGACGCCTATTTCGTTTTACTAATTTGTTTCGGCCAAGTACTATGGATGCGGGTTGAAACCCGAAGCTAGACGTGCCATTTGCTGCCAAAGCACTCATCATGGTGACTTACCAATTAAAAAGCCAATTAAATTCAGTGCAGAGATGTCCAGCCCTGGCGTTATTGCCAAAAACTCCCGCCACCCGACCAGATCACCTCATGTAAGCTGATTTAGCATCTCCCCTTAATGTGTTGTTCTACCCCTTGTTATCTTTGCCATACCCGGTTAGCGATTTAAATCAGAAAGAGAGAAATTTTACGTTGCA
The DNA here is from genome assembly GCA_022606495.2 of Halesus radiatus. Classification (NCBI taxonomy): domain Eukaryota; kingdom Metazoa; phylum Arthropoda; class Insecta; order Trichoptera; family Limnephilidae; genus Halesus; species Halesus radiatus. The sequence continues at coordinate 35,822 of JAHDVE020004842.1, read as the reverse complement.
ATCATGTCTAGAATAGGACTTTTCTACTAACTATCTAAATATTCTCACATTTCAGAGCATCTCAAAAATCTTCACTGGCTCAAATGTCCTGAAAAAATCCAGTTCAAGCTCTGTTGGATGGTATTTAAGTCACTTAACGGAATGGCTCCAGCTTACTTATCAGAACTGTGTATTCCCGAAAATACCAACTCACGGCAGTCCACCCTTAGGTCAGCAGCGTCATCAGCTATCGGCAGGTTGAAGGAACTAAAGCGTACACCTAATACTAACTTCGATGATTGTGCTTTCGGAGTGTCAGGACCTAAAGCCTGTTATGAACTGCCGCATGACTTAAGAATTATCAAAGACTCAACAGAATTCAGAACTAAACTTAAAACACATCTTTTCAGAAAATCGCATCCATAAATTGAAGAAATTCAAGTGTAAATTGCTTAGCTATGCTAGCCGGTTAGTACTTACCTAAAGTCATTAAATAAATAAAAAATAAATAAAAAAAAAAAAAAATTTTAAAAAAATTTAAAAAAATTAAAAATTCACGCATCGGTGCGCAAATGCGTCCACAGCCCGCAACACTGTAAATAACCAAAGTGTAAAATAAATAAAAAAAAACGTTAATATTTATTAAAAGATTCTTACGCTTTTTAAGATAATTTTATAGATATTTTAGTCCTAAAATTCATTATATGAACACTTTCCAGTCCTAAAAATTAATACCAACAATTCAATAATTACCAGCTCTTTTTTTTCCACAAATCATCTAATAAATGTAACATCAACAGAAAACGAGCAACAAATAACCATGTAACACTATCATCTCTATAAATAAATTTTTCTAATAAAACTTTGTTCATCTGAAGCGACCTGCCAGGTAAGTATGTTTTTCTGTATCTGTTTGTACATAATTAGTTAAGAAATATTTGTACAGCGCCCTTGATGTGATTTTTCACAAAAACGGCACTACACAAATCATCCAAGTATTATTATTATTATTATTAACTACTTGATTGTTCTTAACCTACAATGTTTGTCCGACTTTACAATAAACTCTGAGATTTGAAAGCACTTTACTTGACTCATTTAACGTAGAATTAGAGACTCCCTCAACTCAATAAGATTGCGATCGATTCACGATCCACAACGATGAGAACCTAATGCACTGCCGATCTGAGCTAAACTAAAGTCCGGACCAGACTTCACATCTAAGAGGCTATATCCAGGGTAAGTCATGCCGATATAATTGTCTCCCATAACTCCCCCTTGTAACCCAACCTTCCCCTACCCGTACCTGACATCCACATTTTCGTAATACTGGCTTTCCAACTTAGGGGCTTTCTTTCAACCTAACCTTCCTCTTCCTCCCCTCTCTCACCTCATTTTCGTAATAAAGTGAAGGTCATATCCGGACAAATTGCCCAAAAGCTTCAGTCAAACCAGTCTGTCCTACCTGTACCAGGTTTAGAAAGCCCGCTGTATATTCTACTGGTGATAATGACACCTACTCGGTTTATAAGGCTATACTATCGAAGGACTTTGCCACCATAAATTATGGCATCTAAATTCATAGATAACGACGGTGATGTTGTGTACACTAGGACATAACTTAAAACAGTGGATGGAAGGACATAAATTAGGTAGTGAAATGAATTACTTATATGTGTACAATTAAACATCCAATCTATATGTAAGTACTGGTATGTTTTACATGCTAACCCCCAAAGTTGTTGGAAAAATATAAATATACTAATACATATGAAACTTCAATAAAAAGGGAACATACTTGTTTTTTCGAAATTCCCCGTTACAAAAGCCTTAGTTTCCGTCGTACATACAAATCAGGAGAGGGAATAACCTTATACGGGATGTGTTCAAAAGAAAAGGTGAGTTTTGAATTTTCGCGGGCTTTGTACATTCGATTATCGATTTTTTTTTGTTATATTGGTACACATATGTTTATCATATGTTAGCATTATCAGCCATTTTGGATCAGTGGTTTGTTTTTGACAACGACGTCACGAGGAAAGCTATAGAAAATGGTAATGTGATACGTACGTGTCTGGACCACATTTTTGTTGTGTACAATGGCAGACAAAATGAAACTGACATGCAATATGCATGTGTGTCTGACTTTATCATTGCTGACCTTTTGCAACAGTTGTGAACATTCCACACTATAAAAATAATGAATGACTTATAAATAAAGGGAGGAAAGTCCCAAGTTTATCTCAAAACGTATAGATTTTCAATTAGAAATTATAACTGGAATACTTTGCTTTGTACAAACGGTTATATTAATTTATATAGTCAAATAAAAAGCAAGTTTAACGAACTGCATGAAAATACTTTTTTTATAGATGTTTTAACATTGTAGATTGTTTGGGTTTACCCAATACAAGACCTTATAAAATATAGAATTAGTCAACCGGAATGTGTATCTAGGTGTTACGGTGGATTATAATATGAAATGAGATGTACAAGTTACCAATATCTGTAAGCTCCCTCGAGCCATGGTAGGAAAACTTTATAAAGTAAAATTTTATGTTAATAATAATATAATAATGGAATTCCACCATGAATTATCAGTTTCAAGAATGGAAATATTAAAATTTTATGTGCCTATAAAAACAATGAAACTGATTTATTTGTCTCCAGCAGAATCGACTCTAAGATATGATGTAACTTCTTGTGAAGACTCGCGTAAAACCAATATAAAACATTCACAGTTAATTCAAAATGCCATGGTAAAGTTGCTAGTAAGCAAAATAGTTTTTAACCAAAGAAGAGACATTGATATTATGTACAAATTAATTAATGTATTACGTGTTCCTACTCTTTTATGGCAAAAAATTGTTTTGCCACATATATCTGACAGTCCGTATAAGGCAATAGTGAATCAAATACATAATACGAGATCAACATAATATATAGAAATGATAGTACCAATGCTTAAAAATAAATGTAGTCAACGAACCTGTAACAGACGTGTATTCATTCTACATTTCTTAAGATGTTGATACCACTGAGATGAAACGATTACTCAGCTTGATAAGGAGCTTTATCACTGTGACATGTGAGATTCGCATTAGTTTTAATCGATTTATGTGTTTTATAGTTTTGTTTTTCATATTTTTATAAGTTTCTATGCATTCTCAAGATGACACATCTTTGTTAAATTCGTATAACTGTTCACATGAGAAATTCGAATTAATTTAATTGAGTCATTTATTTTCTATTTTTTATGGGTTCCCACTATTTGTAAGACGACACATATTTTATAAGGGACCTTATTACTGTATAAATGCAAGACTCGCAGTACTTAAATCAAGTAATTTATATTATAATTTTTTCTTCATGTTTTACAGGTCTTTCATTCCTAAAAAATTATTGCCCCTATTAAGAATAATTATCCCTAAACTTGTAACAAATGTAAAATATTTCTAAATAAATAGAGAAACAACTGGTATAGAGAGTTAGTTATCTACCAAGAACCGAACAAATGTTTTACTTATCTTACCTTCGTCTTCCCTGAAGCCCTCCATATTTTGCTGCGTCGCCAAGCCTCTGGACTCTGTCTGAGGAATGTGGGACCTAGTCGGGGGTAGCCGTCTCTGCATGGGCTCGCCAAGAATTGAATCAGGCAGACCTCATACGGTGCGAAAGACTAGAAAAGTAGCACTCCTATAAGGCATCCCCAGAAGAGATTGAGCGTTTTTGGAACCAGCACCCTATATTTACAGTTTTGTCTAGATAGGTGTTGAATGTGAACCACATCTGTCGAGTACAGAACTCTTGAATACATTATACCATTAATATTTAACAAGTTGCCATACGAATTTAAAATCAATTACTCTCTGAAGAAAATCTCATTAATGTTAAAGTATTGAATTTTGGGAAGTGACCCAAACCTTACGTATTGATGTTATTTTGCTCATTCTTGGGTTGTTTTACATCGTTTATTGAACAAGTATGATTGTCTCCATAACATATTGATATATTTAGATATCTTTAATGTGATTAAAGTGCTAAAATTACATTATTAAGAGTGTATTCTCAATGTAACAAAACTGAAATACTGTTTTTGTCTTTCTCAACTTGCCTGATACTTACTGCCATTTTAATATTATTAATCAAGTTTTATTATGTAGCTGGAGACATTAATGCGAAACTATTTGCATGATTATTTTTATTTGTTGTTGTAGCATATAACATGCGTGAACTAAACTCCTGCTGACAAGTTACTTGCATTAATTAAAAAAAATAATAATTAAAAAACACGTGACAATAAACCCGTTAACTCCATACAACTCCACTCCAGTAAAGTGAGAAGCTACAAAAAGTTCGGAATAAAGTTTAAAAGTTTGTTCACGCAATGATTTTATTTACAGTGTAATTAAGCATGTAAACATAATAAAAATAACATCTTCTAAACCAATTAATTTCTATTAAATTAATCATAGTACCTACATAATATTACAGATAATAAACATCAGATATATGTAAATATAAATACAATTGTCCACGATTGTAAGAAATAATACTTTAGATGAATGCACTCGTACTAATAAAAATAATAGATAAGAGTAGAACTTTCACATAATTTACCGTATCGATTAAGTTAGCTTCATTTTATATGAAGATTTTGATTTTACAAACCCTTTTCATGTTACAACCCTTTCACCACAATTTACACAAGTATGCTATTAATAATGTTCATCAACAATCTAAGAGTATAATCATAACGCTCATCCACTTTTCTAAATTCAGTGATTGTTCATCGTTGCTTTTACCTTCAGTCACAATTACCTGGGTTGCCACGGTCCGTTGTCTCTACATGGACAGTCTGTGAATTTGTTATACCAAGTTGTTAGAGACTTGGATGAATTGAGGTGATCGACAATTCTGCCTTCTGGAAACAAGGCGTTATATTTTGTAATATTGCTAGTACTCCGAGTTTGTCTCGTAACGTAATATTCAACAAATTTAACATTGAGTGGAAAGGTTGTGTGATTGTAATTGAAAAGATTTTATAAACATTTCATATGATATATCTATGGCATGGTGCATAAATGCAGTGAAATGTAAGAAATCAACTCAAACGATTACAACACGTTTTAAACAACACAAGGATTAAAGCAAGTCACTTACTATACATATTGGTGCTTATATGTACCTACTCTAGATGAAAGAAGTCTGCCTATGTGAAATGTTCAAATACTAATTAAATCATCTTGAAAGATGCGAGATAGACATTCGGTACATATATAATACATTTATATGAAATTGCACTTTCATAAAACACATTTGTGTGAAATGCCATTGTTATGGGAGCCATTAATCTGGGCCTCACTCGTAACTCGTAATCTGCTCAAGTTTAATTACAAATAACCCTATTCAAAGATTTGAAGTAATATATATATATATATGCAAGTCTTATTGAAAGCCCACAACCCTTTTAATGTTCGATCTAAGTAACCCTTAATTCTTAAGAGGTAATTAATGTGGTATTTATTCCGAATTTACTACAAAAGCACTTAACTGAAACAAATTTTATTGAGGAATCAAAACATAAAAGGCTCTTTAACGTATATCGAAATACTAATATAAGAGTTCTTGATAATTATTTGTGTTTAAATGACATCTTTGTATTGTTCTCATAAGAGCCTGCAGAATAACATGGCTAAAAAAAATGTTGTGAAACAAAGCTCAACTGAACCGCAAACAAAGCGCTTTAAATTAAAATAATGTTGAAATTTATAAACCAAACGTAAAACAATTATTTTTGATCGATATGCCAACAGAAAAGTAAGTAGAAATAATTCCGTTCAAATGGAAAATATCGGCATCAACATCAAATCAAGTTATCTCCTATTTTTATTTATTTTTTTAATATATTATATTTAATAGAGTTAAAAACGACACTAAATTTCTTTTTTTATATCTTCAAGTTATAATCTTTCAAAGTGAACCTGGGAAAAATGTATATCCGTGACGTCACGGGTTATAATTCAGTACATATCTCAATTTCAATGGTAGTAACGGATGTTACCGCGCCTATTATATCTATAAAATTCTGTCCTCGCTGTGCTCTAATTAATACGATACATTTCTAAAGAAGATGAAAATCCTTCGTAAAATACAACAAGAGTCTCAGCTGCTCCCAACCGCCTGGAGCCAGTGAGACTATGGCATCTCCAATTGGGGTATGTTATGAGGCAAAACGTAGTAGCGAGGGGAAAGCAATTTAAAACAAAAAGAATAATAGATTATTTTTTCAAAAGATTTATATTCACTTTGTAGCGTCATTATCAATAAACGAATTAAAATTTATTTTGTATTCACCGCTTTATTAATATATACATATCTTCATATTACGAAAGGGATGCTTTCTTCATCAGGAATATATAGAACACTCAAAAATAATAATGTCAATTATAGTAAAATGATAAACATAGAACACAATAATATAAGAATTGCTGTTTTTTTAATATTTGATTATTAATTACATTTAATTCACTATTAATGCTTTTTCTGATTTATAAAATTTCAAATTTGTCTATTCTTACATTATGCCATTTTTATAAATATATTTTGCTAATAAATTGTTAATTTGGGGGAATTGAGACATAGAAGGCAGGGAATACTGGTAGGGAGTTCAATTTTAAGTTTTACCAATTCATGCATGAAGGTATCCTCTGAACCATAATCACAGTAAGGCGAGCTGACCACGTGGAATCTGGCGAGATGACAAAGACAAGAAGTGTTACCTTGTTTTATTCGAGTTATGGAGGAAATATATATATTTTTGTATGCAAGTGTATTTAAAAAACCAATGCTCAACAGGAATGAAATGTTGTATTAATGAGTACTGATGACCTTTTGTTACAGCAGCTGTTTTCCATTGAGAGGACCAATAGATAGATTTTTAAAATAGGGAAATAATCTCTAACTGGAACGGGAATAATATGTAACGGACCGTGAACAGTGGCTTACTTAGAAATGGAATCAGCTATTTCGTTTCCAGTAATACCTAGGTGTCCTGGAATTCATGACAGGACCACTGACGCATGAGATAGTGTAATGGAATACAGGAGGTCTCCGAAAGAGCAAATTAGGAAATCGCTATTAGAATTGAGTGGAGATGAACTTATTTTTTGTAGAGAGCTAAGCGAATCGGAAATAATGATAGCGTTTATAATATTGTGCGATTTGTCTATCGACAAGATGCAATGCTTCTATGATGGCTATGCATTCAGTCGAGAAAATGGATCATTCTTTGGAAAGTTTGTTAGGGACACTCATTTTGCTGTGTGGAATATACACACTGGCCTCGCCATGAGAGTCCGGACTGAGTTTGAAACCATCTGTGAATAATTTTATATAGTCTTCCAAATTGTTTTCAATGATTTTGATAAATTCTATATTATTTGATTGTGCTGAATTATTCACATTTTTTTGCTTATTTCTATAAACTGGTGAACCTTGGGATAGAAAGTAAGGCTTTCATAGGAACGCGAGTATAAAGGAAGAGATTCATTACGATAGATGTTGGTGAGTATATCCAGGAAAGAGTCATAGAAGTCATATAAAAGGGGAGGGGGAATGTTTTTTTCCAAAATAGATTTGAAATAACATCATACTTTAAGGACTGAAGTTTAGGAATCAGGGGATGGGATGTTATTGAGCATGTTCTGAAAATATATTTTCTGCTAGGCGTCGCCTTCTTATATGCACGTGGGGTTCCTAGCATTCTACTTACATTGAGTCGATTGGAGAAGATTTCATGGCTCTTAGAATTAGGCGAAGAGATTTTGACTGTATCTTATCTAATTTATGAGAATTTGAAGAAGATATGGAATCAAACAGGCAATATCCATAATCAAGGTGGCTTTAGATGAGCACATTGTAAAGAAGTGTTAAAGAGGCTGGGTGGGAACCACACCACATTCTGGACTGAAATCTAAGGGGATTGGTACTGCTTTCACATTTTGTGATAAAATGATTTATATGGGAGTTCCAAGTAAGCTTGGAATCCAAAAACATTCCCAGGAACTTTACTTCCTAGGAGCTTTCGACGACAAATGAATACGACAACTTTTTTTTTAAAAGGAGAAAGTTCAAGGCCATTCCTATTTAACCACGCCAAGCGTTTTCTAAGAGCGTTGTTGATTGCTGATACTGCGATGAAAAGATTTTAGGTTATTTTGTAGAACGTTAAGTCATCAGCATATCGAAGTATGTTGCACATGAAATGAATAGATTTTTCCAGATCGTGAGTATAAATATTGTACAAAATTGGGCTTAGGACAAACAAAATATGTGTCTAATGTGGGAGGAGGATTTGGGCCCGTCTACAAAAATAGTTCTCTGGGAGAGCAAATTAATATTACATTGGACCAATTTGGGTGGGATGCCAATCGCCAATATTTTTTTATTTATTTTAGAATGGGGATGACAACACTGCCATATGCTCTACAGATGTCTAGAAACACTGCTATGCAATATTCATTTTTAGAAAGTACTAATTTAACATCTGTCACAAGAGAGAAATGGTTATTAAGGGTACTTTTACCTTTTCTAAATCCAAACTGCGAAGGGAAATTTTGATTGATTGATCCTTTTCTGCAAACCAGTCTAATATGGGGGGATAATGGAACCAATCAGTCTGGGGGAATAATGCCAGAGTACAGAAATATATGTCATCTGTTGGCAGTATGCCTTATTGGTCGCTTTCCTTTCCTTCAACACTCGATATCATTCCTCATCCCACCAAGGGAGAGGGTGAGCCTTCGTGCTTACAGGAGATGATTTAGGAATAGCCTTGTAAGCGGATTTAAGAATGGACTAAAACCAAGATTTATAAGTAGCGGTGCAATTATCTGAATTAGAGATAGGAAGGGAGAGGGTGAGAGCCTGAATAGATTCTCTGAATTGTTCTCCAAGAAATTAGTAGAGAAGTATATAGGGAAGAAAGAGATATGTCCACCGCACTAGGTCTCTGTCCAGGGTAACCTTGTTGGGGATCAGTCATTTAGAAGACACATGTTCAAGGAGTCCATAAAGTCAATAATTTTATTTTGAGAAATTTGTTGATGAAGAACCCCAGAGTGAGGAGTGTGCATTGAAGTCACCCAAAATAACCGAAGGAGAAGATATTTTGCTAAGCATGTGGACCCATAAGGAAAGATCAAACGGGGTAGAAGGGGAATGTAGAGGGATACAAATGTTACATTAGATACATTAGCTGTCACTTTGAAGGGATGAATTTGCGGGTTTAATAGAAAGGGGGGTGAAGGGGAGGGAGTTTTTGATGAGCAAGGCTGCACCGCCCATCCCATCAATTTGTTCGTCACGCTGACATTGGAAGCCACTCATCTTGAAGAGTTGAGTTGGTTTGAACCAAGTCTCAGAGACGACAGCAAAATATGAATATTAATAAAAAAAAAATTTAATTTCTAACATAAATTAATTACTTACTCGCTTTAATCAATTGTTTCTTATGTTTATAATTTGTCTATTCTTACATTATTGTATTCTTATTCTTATCATTTGTATATAGAGATGTTAAAAATAAGATTATACTTGATATTACTTTTTTAGTATTCATATATTCCTGACGATGAATAAAAAAAAAACCATTTTATAAATTTTCTACTTTATTTTGACATTCAAGTTATCAAAATAAAACATACAAAGATGGGGGTGCTGCGCGTGTAACTACCATTTAAAAAATGGTTTTAATTGTATAAAATAAAATTTAAAATATTGTGTCTTTCAAAGTGCACAATGGTTCAAGTGAATATTTTTCCCATCGATATCATTCAGTATTCGGAAAATAGTGGTAATTCTAGAAAGGAAATGATTCTATATCATGGTCTAAGGAAATTTAGTATTCGAATCTGTTCATTATTTTTTAACACTTAAAGAGATAAATACTTGGAATAGTTAAAAAAAATCAATTTTTCAAAACATGCAAACAAAATAAACCATATTTATTAAATGTAAAATCAATTTTTATTTATTTTTTTATTAAAAAACCTTTCTAACTTTTTCCACTTATTTATTTTCGAACGGACCGGTTTCACCCTATCACGGGTATCCTCAGACTGGTACAATGAATACTAAATCTATGGTATATATAGCATGGATGTCGGGAGTGAGTTCCCTGCTTTTCTAATATTGTTTTTATTGTTTGAAATTTACTTTATTGCTGACGGTACTATTTATTATGTTTTTAAAAACTACTTTCGGGATGGTTTATTACCCTCTGGAAGACAGATTACATTGTGTTTTTTTAAATTGTATAAAGTCATTCGTCAGCTTTTATTTGAACAGATGGTTCTTTCTAGTTTTGTTATTTCTCTGTAATTTCCGTCTCGTTTGCTGGAAAAAAGTTACAAAGGTTTTTTAATCAAAAAATAAAAATAAAATCATTTTAATATGGAATTCCAGCATGAATTGACAGTTTCAAAATTAGAAATAAAAATTGAGTTACATGATTTTTCTCGTCCAGTCAACCTGTCAGCTTCGGAGGACAAATATAACCTTATATTTAAATTTATTCTTCAATCGGTATTCCTCGGTGTTGCCAAAGTAACCCCATTTATAAGTTTTGTTTTATTAAATTTACCATGGCCACGGAGATCGTGTACTAAGTTAATACATCGAAGACAGAGTAAAGTTAGTCTCTCAGCAGCTAGGTGTATTGTACAGAGCCCGATGATAATAATAATAATAATACTTGGATGATTTGTATAGCGCCGTTTTTGTGAAAAATCACTTCAAGGGCGCTGTACAAAGATACTTTAATATCGCATAACTGCTGTCCTTGTATAAATCGCAAGTGCGCCCCACTGTAGAATTTGGTAGCCACCTATGGTCAAGAGCACCAAAATACCTGAAAAAAACCCTTTACTCTGTACAGAAACGGGTGGTCCGTTTGATTGATTCGCATATCTTAACAAACAGATTGCAATCTTCGGAGCACAAACGTCAGGCAGGAATGCTGTATTTGTTCTACCGGTATTCTAATGGAAGATGTTCTGAGGAACCAGCGTGATCCCTGCGGCACCGGTACACAGTTGGGAAACACGCCAAATGCGCCCCCAACATTTCGACGGTCCCAATGAACAATGTCGGATGTGCAAATGGTATCTTCTTATGAGAGCTGTTTAAAGTTTCGTGTTTACAGTTTTACGTCTACATTTTTATTATTTTTGAGATAAAGAAATAAAGTAGTGTTTTTGATATTTTGCATAAACCCCCATTTATTTCATTGGAAAAACATATTATTATGACCACTACAGCTCTTACACAAAGTTACCAATTCACACATACGATATTGTTGGTTGGAACCATCAATTTTTACACGGTTGACATTTATCACACGAGAACGGGTCGCTTCTACGACTTGTTCTTGTGTTCAACTGTTCGGCTGTGGAATGATCTGCCGGTCTCTGTGTTTCTTCTCTCCTACAACATGAGTCTCAAGACCCAGGTCCACTCCTTTTTATCCTCTAAAAGACCCTCCACACAGCATCCAAAAGATGATATACGCCCTGAAGGAAATTGACTAAGCTAATGTGTGAAAGTGATATAATCGAAAGATAGAAAAAAGTTGACGAATGAGAAAGAAATAAAAGAGAGATGGATGAAATACTTGGATAAAAATGAGATGGATAAAAAGAGGTCTTCGAAAGCAACCACAGTGATAGTGATTCCAGTGGCGAGTCAGGTATGAATGACGATGAGGTGAATGTTCCCAAAATTAGCATGGATGAAATTAAAAGATCAATTAAATGTATGAAGAGTGGTAAGGCTGTTGGTTTCGATAATATTGCTGCTGAATACTTTAAAGGAGATGTTTAAACCAGTGTTTAGAGGAGGGTTATACCCCATTATATTGTAGAAGGGCTGTGGAAATGACAGGGCTATTAGCTTGCTAAGTTCAGTTGGAATGCTGTATGGTAGGATATTGATTGAAAGGGTATAATTGAAAACAAAGTATAAAATATGGGATATGCAAGGTGCATTTATGAGTGGAAGGGAGTGCATGGATCAGATTTTCTGGTTGCGAATTCTCACAGAGACGTTTCCTGCAAAAAAATCAGAAACTTTTTGGTGCTTTTGGAGATCTACAAAAAGCATACGACCGACTCGACAGAAAAAAGTTATGGAAGGTGTTGTCCAAGTATGATGTGAATACAAATCTTATACAGAAATTGCATCTCTGTACGAGGGAAGCGTTGCAAGTGTTAGGGTAAACGGTGATTTTACGGAGTGGTTTGACATCACAAAAGGTGTTAAGCAAGGCTGCGTAATGTCACCGTGGTTATTTAATCTATACGTGTATAATTATAGGCAAGAATTGAAAGAGGTGGGCTTGGGCGCGAAAATAATAAGTCTGGAAGTATGTTGCCAATTGTGCGCTAATGATGCGGTGCTGATTGCTAACAGTATGGAAGATCTACAGTCCCTCGTACCTAGGATGAACGAAGTATGTATGAAAAATAATCTAATGATGAATTTAAGTAAGTCTAAAGTCATGGTGTTTGAAAGAGAGAGTACGAAAGCAGTAAGTAATATAGTTGTGAATGATGAATACCTTGAGCAGGTCGATGAGTTTGTGTATTTGGGAAGTATGTTTAGGAGAGATGGAAAGACTGATAGGAATATTGAAAGAAGGGTGAATGTAGGAAACTCCATTAATGAAGGACTGAACGCGGTTGGCGCAAACAAAAAGTTGTCCAAAGAAGCGAAGCTGGCAGTCCACAATGGAGTGCTGATACCAACCCTGATGTATGGCAGTCAGGCATGGAACTGGCAGAGGAAGGATGAAAGTAGACTGCATGCTGTAAAAATGAGATCTCCGAGACGAATGTGTGGTAAAACCATGTATGATCGTGTGAAAAATATTGAGATTTGTAAAGAATGCAAGGCTGATGTAAGCTTAGTGAGCAAGATCAAGAAAGGGACGCTTAGATGGTTTGGGCATATAGAGCGAATGAATGAAGAGGGGAGTGGAAGGAAAATATATGACGCGAATGTGAATGGAAGAAGAAGACGGGGACGCCCGAGGGAGACATGGCACGATCAAGTTTGATCACGATTTGGTCGTCCTCTCTGCCTACCCCCGCGGGGAAACGGCGTGATGGTTAGTTAGGTAGTTAGGAAATTATTTCCCTCAGGGCCTCCTGTGTTAAAAAAAGGTATTGTTCATAGTAACATTTTTTTTAAATTTGGCATTTTGAAAAAAAAGCCTTTAGCAGAAAAGTTTTCATTTCCATTTTCCTTTTTATTAATATTTACCATTTTTAATCCCCCCGTATTTGCCATACGGGAAATGATATGCTAACCATTAATTTAAATATTTATGAAATTGTTGTAATCGAATTCCCGAGGCGTGTTTCGCTGTTCTTTTACAGTAAGGTAGATAGGAATGTCATTTGAGATTCGTTTCAAAATATTCAAGAAATGTTATCGTTTCATCTCAAATAAAAGTTCCTGTCATTTTTAATATTATCAGCTTATTTTCGCGGCATTTATTACCATTTTGTCAGTGTGTCCCGCGGATGACATTTATTTAGGTTATATGTACATATATTTATGTATTAATTTTTTATTACTATTTATTGAGTTAGTTCGTATTACATTTTATGTATATAAACTAATACGTACATGGTTGCATTTCATTGTGTATATAATTATAGTTTTTCAGTAAGCATAACAATTATTTTTAAGTACATCCATTCTTCAAACATTCAATAGTAGAAGTTCAATATTTATTGTACATTAAGCGGTTTTCAATAAATATTGAAGGATGCTCAGCCCTTATGACGAACGGCTGTGCGGCCGGTTTCAGACTAAACTTAATTTTTAATTTGAGGTCAAAATAATCATAAACCGTTAATTAAATATCTAATATGTATTAGAAGTATTTTAATTATTTTTGTTTTAAACTATGAAATATAGGCCATAAAAAAAATTTTAGAGGCATCTTTAACAATTATTTGGGGGCTAACAGTGATTTAAAAAAAGTTTTAAGCCATCTACTTTCAAAATGTAAAGAAACATAAAATAATAAAAAAATAATAAATTAAAAAAATAAAATAAAAAACCGTTATAGTTTTCTTTAAATTAAATTAAAAACGACCAATTTACGTTGGAACACACATTTGCATACATATTTTAAAATAGCGACCCGAAAAAACTTTTTTTTTAAATGTTTTAGTTTTATTTTTTTAATTTACGTAATCGTATTTACATAGCAAATATGATATATTTAAAAAAAAAAACGATAAACTGCAAATAATTTTCTAAGTTGCCTCTAAAATTATGAAAATTGATTTTTTTCCATGGCATGTACTTCATAATTTAAAAAATAAATAAATAAAATACTTGTCACACGTACTACATATTTATATTTACATCTATATTTATATTTATATTTACTAAACTTTCAAATACCCATTCAGTTTGGATGGGTATTTTGGCCTCAAATACAAAATTAAGATATGTATGAAAGAGGCAGCGCAGCAGTTCCTCTATGATAAAGATACTCAACATACTTAATTCTTGCAATGAAAAACTAAAAATATTTACGGCTGGACAAAATCAAACGGTAAACAGGTACAAGTTAGCTATAATGAAATGAGTACACATATCCATTTCTTCTTGTCGTGTTTTACCAATATCGATTACCGACTCGTTTAAAATGTCCTTTACTTCAATGTTTTAGTTCCCAGTAAATTATTCCTAGCACGATATGCAATTAAGTAGCGAGTGACTTTGAATACTTAGAATATATCCATTAATCCCAGTTTTCCGTTCGTACCATGGAATAGATAATCTCAAAGTGTGATCTGTACTGACTTGAATGACAACTATTTTATTATTTATAAAGAAGTTTCCACTGCTTGGCCCTAAACACAAAATTGAAATTGGTATGTTCAAGAATTTCAGTACGTGAAAATGTTTGAAAGTTTGCGGATTTTCCCCACCAGCTGCGTGGTGGGCCGGATCGGGGGAGGCCGGTTGAGGGACACTTTTTTACCTCTCCAGCCGGACTCTCTCGACCCATCGTCTTGCACCGCAATGGGAGGGATAGATTAAAACGTCCGTCACTCCGTCGCACACTGACCTCTAGATTCCTATCCATCCCTCACACCTTTTTCCTTCCCAGAACTTCCTCTCCTTCCTGTCCTTAAAATACTCTTCACACAGCATCCCCAAAGATGGCAGGCCATGAGAAAAAATGTTTTTTCTCTGAGTTTCCTGTTTAGAATGATTGTAAAAAAATCTATTATACCGTATTTTATTTATTTATTTATTTACTGACCAATTAATTTAATGCCCAATTACACAAAATACACAACACGAAATGAAATAAATAAGACCTACAGAAATAGAACAGCACATACATAATACAAGAATGAAGCAATGACAAAAAGAGGACAAAAATATACATTTGGGAGAACGTTCAAGTCAATACCTGAAAATAGTTTTAGTAGGGTCCATGATTTTTGACATTCTAAATGATAATCTTAGGGTTTTAATTTTGTAAAGCCCTACAAAAATCATTAACACTGGTACCAAACATTTCAAGGCCCTGGCTTGAGTTAACAAATCTCGACATTCTGGATGGTGGATAATGGTACCCATAATTAGTAGAGTGTTTATTTAGGAAAAGCAATTCATTGTTACGTCTACGGCAAGGAATGTTGAACTGAATGAGTTCCAATAAAGAAGGTGAGTCAATAATAGAATTAATAATTCATAAAATACAAATAAGATCAAAGTCTTTCCTACGCTTTTCTAATGTAGAAATGCTAACGGTTTTTTTCAATTTCAACATAGGAGTAATCGCCTCTTTCTCGCCCTAATCTCCATGCAATTCCACGCAAGAAGATGTTGTACAGTTTCAATATGATGAATATGAACAGCGTAGAAAGGAGATCAAATGACAATGGCATATTGGAGATGGGGACGAACTAGTGAGCAGTAGAATTTATAGGGTATTTATATTCTTGAAGTCACAGGCAATTCTATTGATGGAGCCAAGAAGTTTTAGTGATTTATTAGTGACATTATTGATATGGTCATGAAAAAAAAGTTTATAGTCTAAGGTGACACCAAGGTCATTAATAGATCTGACGGTATACGAGTATAAGGAGACACTATTGATCGGTTTATAAAATTTACTAAAAATGATCGGTTTATAAAATGACATAATTTTAAATTTGTTAATATTTAGTTCTAGGCACTTAGTTTTACACCAATCATTAAATGAGTCAATATCAAATTGGAAAAGAATACAGTCATAGTAAGATTTTATTATTTTATGGATCTTATTGTCATCTACAAAAAGACAAAAGCGCGAGTAAGAAAATGCACCGGAAATATCGTTCATAAATATGCTAAAAAGAAGAGGAGCCAGATGGGAATCTTGAGGTACTCCAGAAGTTACTTTAATAATAATAGACTCAAAGTTATTTACTTTGACTCTTTGTTGCCTATCACATAAATAAAATTAGAAGAATGATAATAAAGGGTTTCTTATACCGATAGCATAAAGTTTGGCAATAAAAATTGAGTTATTAACTTTATCAAAAGCTTTCGAAAAGTCAGTGTAGATAACATCAACCTAGGAGTTATCGTCCAGAGCGTTAATAATGGAATCAGTAAAGAAAAGCAAATTTGTTGTGGTAAATTTAGCAGATCTAAATCCATGCTGTTGTTCAATCAGAACATTTTTAAAGACGGGGATGATTTTCTTTGTAATGATAAACTCAAATATTTTTGGAATTTTAAATATATAATCGATATTGGCCTGTAGTTTGCGATGTTCGCCTTGTTACCAGACTTAAAAATATAATTTCATATATTAAAATATGAAATTTTCCACGAGTCGGGAAATGAGCCAGATGAGAGGGATAAGTTATATTAAGATGCAAAGTGGCTTAGATAAAGTATATTTACATTCTTTCAATAAAATTTCGGGAATTCCATCAGGGCCAGTACTTACCTTCCTAGAGAGATTATTAAAAAAATAGAAAACAACAATAAGTGAGATTTGACAATTATTCAAGTCGATATTTTCTATGTAATTGTGTGAGGGGATGGTGCCCGATTTATTACAATAAACAAAAAATCGGAAGTGGGATTTTTTTTGCATGGAATTTCAAGGTCATCTAAAAAATTTCCAGATCACAGCTATGACAGGGAGTAATTGACATTTGAAATATCCATTTATCTATCATTGATTAGGTACTTTTAAAAATTAAACCTTAATTGGAATTATTTGATTCAGGCCATAAAAATAAGAGCACTTTTTAAAATTCGCAGAACATCTAAGTGAATAATCATGTCCTGCTTGACAACATTGAGCCTACACCCGTGCATGTAGGAAGAAAGGGTCTTAGATTAAATTTACTTGAATGACCTCAATACAACATTAATTAATAAAGTAAGGAAAATTATGTTTTCCCCACTTCTCAGTATGTTCGAAAGATCTTAACAATATAACACATATTAATAGCTTTCTCGTCATTATAAATCATTCAAGAAAATATTGCGTTTAATGCGGGGAAAACAGATTTCAAATGTAAGTAACTGACAGAATGGAGAATCCGTTACCACAATTGGTTTATCAGTAAATCGGTTTCAACGTTAATACATCATTTTAGGTACCACACATTTTTTTATTGAGTAGGGGTAAAAAGAAAAAAAAAATAAGTCGTCTCATTCTGGCCTAACCACTGTTTGAAAACGGCCCTGAACGCCGGAATAGCTGTCACAATAATAAAAAACCAACGGATCATGTACTTATAAAAAACCCTTCATATATTATAAAAAATCAAGTCATATGGTTCTCAAAACTGAAAGGGCTTGTTAACGGTTCTCTTAAAAAAATTGGTAAACAGCGTTCGAACAGCAGACGGAAAATATTTTGACTATGCTTATAAAAGGATCCCCCAGCCAGAGAATTAAAGTTCCTCCATTGGAAGCTGGAAAATTAAGAAGACAATTATTAAATTTGCAATTATATTATGATGAAGTTTATAAGCTTCAATAAGTTATTCCAGAGGTGAATAAATAAATGTTGTAATTACAAATAAATGTTTTTCACACATTAGCAATGATATCATTCCAACATATAGAAGGTTCTCTCCAATATGTCACGCAAACTTGAAGTAAATATTCAATTAATAATGTTATAAAAAGTAGATATAGATCTGAAAAAAGAAACAGAAAAAAACGAGCACTGCTAAAAATAAACTATATTGTTAAATTATCTTGTAAAACTTTTCATTGCACTCTGGCAGGTAGCCACATACATTTTTGAACGGAATTGTGCTCAAATTATATTTTGCAAAACTATGAAGTCGGGCTACAGGAAAAAAGTATTATTTTTATTATATTACTTATCAAACAAATGCGAAATTACAAAAACAGCACCCTTTTTTATTTATGTTTTAAATAACGTGTGCAAATTAGATATGTAACCATCGTGAAATATAAAGTGAAATATAAAAATAAAATAGATTATAAAAATGGAAAACAAAAATTGAAAAATATCCACTATGTAGTAGAAAACTCGTATATTTCAGCAATGTATTTACGGAGAGTTTATTTCAGCATTAATACAGAATATTCAGATATGTCGAAAACATTTCCAAAAATATTACCAAAATTATGGAGCCGATTTAAAGATGGTTTGTTTTAAAATGGTCGCAGAAAAGGCAAATAATTTGCCTCGTATTTCTGGTCGATAATTTCATTTTGACGAAAATTTCAGAGCTGAAAATAACATAATTAATAATTTTATTTAGTAGATCTAGGTCTGAGACAACCTACCTATCGGACAGAGTAATCAAATTTAGTTTTTTCATCAGATTGATATAGTTAATATTTTAAATTGGAATATTCAGCTCAAAATGAATAAATCTAAGAAAGCTATACCGAGACCTACATAATAATACATGTACAAGTATGTAGTTAGTTAGACAGATCACTATGAAGAAAAAAATATGACTGTTAGCTTACGAATAAACAGACACTTTTAATTTGTTCTACTGCTGACTTAAGCGGAAAACGTTGCTTAAAAAAAATCAAGGCTGAAGGGTATGGAGAGGAGAAAGAGGTGAGGAAGTACCTGGTTATTGAGAGCTGGTCGCCAAACACGGCCAAATCGATTTCAGCAACGCACAGAAAAACTAATGGGCAACTTTCTTCATCTTCATGAAGAAAGTTGCCCATTAGTTGAAAATGTTTACTTTGTTTAAATCCCACACAATTTATATTTTCTAAAAGCTCGATAGTCGTCAATTCACAAGGTCATTTTAATACTCCTTTTCCTCACTACCGTAACTACCTTACTGGCAATCAGTCTCTCAGTTGTTGTGTGAAACGCTTGTGTTATTTAAAGCCGCTCGTGTTTTGTGTTTTTTTTTACAGTAATGTTTTGAGATTATGATCAGTTATATAAAAATCTTTCAGGATATTAAAGTAGAAAGTATGCAGTCGCGTAAAAAGGGAGTTGCGGGCGCGCTCTGGGTGTCAAAACTGGGGCAGGTGGCAAAATGGCAAAATTATGATTTAAAATTATTTATATTTGAGCACACGACTAGCTGTTTGATAATATTCTGTCAGAAAATTCGTACATTCAACTAAGTACATACAGATCGACATAATAATATGCCAGAGTTCCGCGACGGTTTCTAAAATCTACAAATTCAGTTGTCAGACATAAAACCTGCTTTTAAGACAAATAAAAAATCACAGAGTTTGCATTAAATCGGGTGAGAAAAAGAAAGACCAAAACATAAAATAGTGGTCAGATCAAAATTAACTCCATGTATTTTTAAGAAAAGTGGTTTAATATGTGAACGTATTTGGAGTGGCGAAGGAATATTATCTGAATCCTTACTATTAAAAAGAATTTGACAAGAAGTTTAAAGTTAAACATGAAATTACTAATAGATTAATTAAAAAATACACTTTGTTTTCACCACTTTATAAATATTCATAAATATCTACAAGTATGCATTCGTATATTCCTGATTATGAAAGCATATGTTTATGAAGTAGTGAAAATAAAGCAGAAGAAGCTACGGTAGTAGCGAAACCCGGTCGGCTAAAGTGTAAATAAAAGGGATGTAAACAAAGTTATTGTTTTATTTTTTAAATTATAATGTCACATCACCAAGTTACTGCTTCATATGAAAAAAACATATTTTTAATTAATTTATTAATAATGACGCCACAAAGTGAATATCAAATCGTTTGAAGAAATTATATTCTTAAAATTATTATTTATTAATTAATAACGTTCTGGCGGGGTTTTATATATTTTAACGTTTTACGTGATTTTGTGCAAAATTATGAAAACTCTTGATCACGGATGGCGTTAGGTTCAATATTTTAGAATATAAATATAAATTTTGAGATAAATTACATGTTGGCCGCTGTACATTGGGAATATGCAATCGAATAAATTGTTACTGTTGGTTTAAAGCTCAATTCCGTCAAGAAACTTATAAAAATACATTATACTAACACAAAAGATGTGTGTTAGTATTAAAATAAAATATTGTATTTTTATAAGTTTCATGAGGGAATTTCTCGAGGTTACGTTTGATGTATTTTGAATATAGAAAATACTATTATATGCCAGATTGGCTGCATGTATTTTTTTTACATAATTTAACACTTTTCGAGATACAGCGCGGATAAGGGGTAACAAGGAATTCATTTACAGGATAACGCTGCATAAACTGATGAGCAACACGTATAATACAATTAATGATACAGATTATTTATTTATTTAAACCATAGTTTCCCAAACTTTTTTGTCCCGTAGACCACTTACCGATTTCTTTTCTTTTGAACAAATTTCAAAAACAAATTTATCAATTATAAAATTGTTTTTGAACCAGGCACACAGCTATTCCCTTTGATAGGGTTTACTGTAGAGTGGAAATCTTTAAAATAAAATATATGTTCGGTTTTATAGTTATACATGTATTAATTAAAACGAAACAAAATGCAAATCTAATATTTTTAGATAAAATAAAAACACAAAAAATCAATGCTTTTAATGGTAGGGATGAGGTTGGTGCTTTGATATCAAAATTTCAATATTATTCGGTTTCATTTTAGTCAGGTTTAATCTTAAATGTCCTCGGTAAGTGATTTTCAATCTTTTTTTTGTAAGGAGATTGGCAACCGCGCTGATACCCCTTTCCACAAGGTATGACGATGGAAAAGCTATCAAAAACTTTCTCGCGATAGTCCATACTACAGAATATGTAACAAGTATATCTCTCTGAAACCAGAATTGCTGATATTCCTTTCTAAATTGTACCTTAAGTTCTTCGTTAGTGATTATTCCGATCAGTTTTTTTCGTAACATGATATCCGTTTTTTCAATGTCACAGTATGGGTTGATATTCCATTGTAGAATTTCCATAGTCAATACGTCTTCAAATCTAATTTCGAAGTCTATGTGAAGGACATTTAAATGTTTAAAATTTAAGCTAAAACGTCATCATCCTGACTGTTTGACTGCGCCAAATTGAGAAAATTTGCGCCGACCAATGTTTTGCTTCATTAGTTTCATTCTGGCAAGAAAAGCTGCAATGATGGACTTTGCTTTTTATCAAATTTAGACTGTCACCTTGTACCTCAACGTTAACCTCGTTAAATTTAGATATAGATCTATTAAATAAGCATTGTTTGTTTTGCATTTGATTAATTTTTATTTTAAAATGGGATCTTCATCATTCAAACACCCTAAAACAGTCTCAAAAAGTGAAAAAAAACTTATCAAACATAAGCCTTTTGGCAGCCAGCTTACTTCAGTGTGAAGGAGTAATTGATGAAAGTTCTCGTCATTTTCTTCACACAACTGCGCAAATAACCTAGTATTCAACGCGTTGCTCCAATTTTGTTTACTGCGTTTATGATGATTGATGCAATCTGTCACTAAGATTTTTCGCAACTAAATGTTGTCGGTGGATAACGCAGTGAATTGCAAACACCCCGGATACAGTT
Organism: Halesus radiatus; assembly: GCA_022606495.2. Lineage (NCBI taxonomy): Eukaryota > Metazoa > Arthropoda > Insecta > Trichoptera > Limnephilidae > Halesus > Halesus radiatus. The sequence continues at coordinate 13,775 of JAHDVE020004842.1, read as the reverse complement.
TGTTTTAAATGGCTTATAAAACCACGGTAGTACCCAAACATGCCAGGGGCTCCATCTGCTACCGCTGATATTATATTTAATAAAGGGATCACTTATTCCATGAAAAAATCTCTCAAAACATTAAATATTGATTCGCCTTTAGTATCTGTAGTCAAAGTCCTCATGGAGAGCAGGTCTTTATAGATTTCTTGGTCCATAACAAAACGAACTTATGGCAATAGTGGTGCTTCATTACCAGGTAAAGTTGACTCGTCCAGTGGATAAATAGGTCGTTTACAGATAATTACACAAGAGGCTTTCAACATCATAACTCATTTCACCGATACGTCTTTGAACTGTGTTGTTGCTCAAAGGAATTCTTTTGAGTATTCATAACCAAGTTTGTATAGAACAGTTTTTAAGACCTCTTAAATGGCTGGCAAAATAAACTGTTCCTCGATAGTATGCGGCTTTCCTGATTTTGCTATTAGTAGCGAGATATTGTAAGACGCCCGCAAACCATCATCGTCTCTTTTGAAAGTCGAAGCGAACATACAATCCAACGTGGGTCTCCTCTGCAGTTTTTCTTTCAGTGTTTGAAAGTATTTTAACTCAACCTGATTTATCAGGGTGACACCTTCTCAGATGATCCTCAAGCTTGGATAGTTTCATAGCGTCATTGCTCAATACTATGTTGCATAAAAGGCACATGGGCAGGTGTTTGTCCGACATTGATGGGATGAAGTCAAACTTCAAATAATCAACACTGTACTGCCTACATTTTCTTGTTGCTTCGCTCATCTTTAGTGGCATTTATCTGAGGACAAAAATTAAGCTATTTAAATATTTTAAGAAATAGCAATCAAAATTTTTTCCCGGTGTAAAACCATATTTTAATCTGCAGCGATCTTATGTATAGATTTGGTAGAGAGGAATAATGTATGTACCTACCATAGAATCATGTCTTTAAAGATATAATGAAAACCATTAATGAATACGCGTGTAAACTAACTAACTAACCATAACACCGTTTCCGAGTATTCCGAGTATGATTCGAGTATTTATTTATTTATATATACGCCTGTAAAGGCTTTTACATAATACAAAGTAAAAAATACAATCGGATTTATGTTATCGGAGGAAATACAAATGAAAAATTCTATAAAAAAAAATTACTTACTTTTCTTCAGAACTCTCAAACAAGATGACATTGATTTACTTTGTCAAGATTTTAAATAAATAATTAAATCAACTTGTCTAAAGTTCCGTTATATCCTCATGTTTGATTTTTCACGTCTCAATATTTTGTATTGCATGACTAACTATCATAGCATATATATAGCTACGATATACTCCATAGTTATCTAATTTATTTTTGAAAATATTTGCTTAACACCTTTCTTCTCAAAATTTCGAAAACAAATGGACAATGTTTGTCTCTGATATTCGTATTTATAATTGACGAATTAAACAAGTCCATGCCAGCACGATTGGTTCAAGCCTGCGCCATTCTTGCAAAGTATTGCGCTTATGTACGCAATACGACCGAGGCGTTGCTAGTTGCTACTGGTGGCAAAATTGAAAGTTTTTACAAGTTAAACGTTTTGCGATCACAAAACGAATAGCATTACCTACTGTTATGTAACAAGATCAGCTACAGCACAATAAAATAATTTAGTCGTTTGTAGAATATGTTCTAGTCGCTGGTTGCTAAACTTCACGCTTCGGACCAATAGCGACACGTTTCCGGAAGGCCATCGTTGTTTTTGACCGGCGAAACAGGCGTATGGGACATAGCTTCCGACGGCCATTACGGCGTGGGCCCCGCTAAGCAAGCGCCTGCCAGCCGCCATTACTAATCCAGACGCGGATCCCAGCAGTCATGCAGCGAGGTAGTACGGCATGGTTTCGGGCGCCGGTCCCCTTGCATAGTTATCTAGCGTCCTTGCCGACCTTGCAACAGTACATTGTAACTTGTTATCTTTGGATTGAACCTAAATATTAAAGCCAGTGACCGATGCCCTAACTCGCTGTGTCCTGTCTGACGTCGTACGTGTGAAATCCAGAGTCCCTAGACATCACACCTTTTTAACGCTGAAGGGATCGTGACTCTCGTCACAGACCACCTCTTGTAAGCAGAATTGTTTCACTCTCTTTTATATGCTGTAATAACCGTGTCCTTTTGAATTTTATGCCTGATTTGAGATTCACCGGAGAGAGATTATCGAGCCTCAGATTAAAATAGATACTGCCCCTTGTTGTGAACCCCCTATGTAATTACCTTTAAATGTTTCCCCTGTAAAATAAACCCTGTCCAGAAAGCACGCTTCTTTTCACTGGTAGAAAGTTACCTTCCGATATAAGGCTGCGGCCGATCTGCGACTTGAGTTGTGATGCCTCTACCAATTGAGCTAACGTGGTGGACCCTGAGGTCAGCCCCGCATCTGGCCTCGAGGTAAGTTATCCTGTCCCTTCTTATCACTGGCGACCAACGTGTCACTCCCTCTTCGTTTCTTATCACTGGCGGCCAACTTGGGTCCTGTATTCCAATCACTGGTCGCCCTCGCGTGGGGCTTTTCGTCCTTTCTTATCACTGACGCTCACTTGGGTTGTTCTCTTTCACTGGAGCCGTAACGTTGGGACCCATCTTCGTCCTTTCTTATCACTACTTACACAATTTTATGAAATAAACATATAAATAGGGAATTTATGTATATTATAAGAGAGTATTATGTAAGTACCTACATAGGTACTATCTGTGAGGTGGATTATTACATTTGCAAAAAGCTAACATTTTGGTGATGGCCTGCCTAAATAGAATCTACTCTCTCTCGTGGACACCCATTTACGTCTCATGCACCCCCAATTTTTTTTCATTGACGTGGACCCCTTGCAGGTTTGAATCGACCCTGGGAGGTCGATATAGACCACTTTGGGAATGACTGATTTAAACCCTCGTAGGGCTTTAACGAAAATAAATGCACAATATACTTACAATTGATAAAGTAGATGCATAATTTTATAAAAAGATAGTTATTATATCACAATTCTTAACTGTCATTAGTTTTAACTGCATTAATTGGACCTTACAGACATTCAAAGCTATTTTTCAAAATGCAAGTCATAAATTGAAAACCTTCATAAGTTAATATAATATATAAATTGTCACACACAGTTGTTTTTTTAGAAATACTACAAAAATCAGTCTAATTTTTCAAAATACGAAATCACGGTAGGTAAATTTTGATTGATACAAAATCAGAGTCTGTTGACATAATATAATGCATCGCATAAGCGTTTAAAAATAATGAGCGATGCTTTGCAACTTATTGAAAAATGATACGTTTAAAATGATTTATTATTAAAAGGTGTAATGATTGTATTACTCAGTTAGGTTGGTAAAATTGCTATTTTTTCCCAATTTTATATTTGCGAAAAAACATAACAGTTTATTATATAAATCAACTAAAATATGCACAGTACAAATCCGTCTTGCTGGATTCAAAATCCTCGTTCTTGGAAGTTCCTATCTAGTTTTTTTCGAAAGCTCGGATTGTGGGTGGTCCAGTCCCTCGGGATTCTCGAGTAAGAAACTGATCATATCAACATCCAGTCACTTAAATGCTTTTCTGGTAAGTTCGCATGAACTTGACACAATGCAGTCCGACGAAACCGATAACTCATTAAAACATCGGTAATATTGTTTACTTGAAGAATGACTTATTACTATTGACTTTATTCCGATCATCCCGTGTTTCTTCGGAAAGCACGCCAATTAGTGGAATTACATGTGCTATGACATCAGGACTGTGAATAAGAATTTTATGTACTTCACATAGTGGTTAGCATGAAGTAACAAGGATACAGATATACAATAATTGGGTGCAGAATTCATGGTCAAATATTATTTCAAAACTCGAGTGATACAGAACCTCAGAACAGGTTTCACCTAGTGAGGTAGGTAATGTAAGCCAAACAATAATATAATTATGTAACATATATTGTACTTCTATTTAAACATGTAGTATTGTATGAAACTGTATAACTTACTTTCAATAAACGTCGCTTTATCGACACTGAAAATAAACAAATATGGTACAATTAACACCACTATTTTTTTTTAATACAACGCCGTTATTTATTAGAACGTGTACATTGAAATGGCATAAATTCGGTGTGGGTGGACATTATTCGTGTAATAAGTGCTTTTTATCGAGAGATTATTCAGGATGGTGACGAATAGGCTTTGAAAGCTCAGCAATAAAATTCGTCATTAGGGTTGTTATGAAATATATTTGAAAACAAAATGTTTAACCTTTTAACCCCGTTGTATTTTTAACGTCAAGTACTCAATCTACTATATATAAAGAAGGGTGTCTGTGGTTGGGTTTGTTTTTCATACAAACCTACAGTTTTATTCCGAGCTTCAAATTTTTGCACACACGACCTTCAAAACAAACGGTCACAGTTTTCATTAAATTTTGTAAAACCACCCCTAACCCCTTTCCCACCCCTTAAAGCAGAATTTCGGTATTTCTTGATGAAATTTTGGAATCTTGATTCAAAACTTTAGTCCAAACCATTCAAAACCTCGTGCAACGCCGGGTGATTCAGATAGTATCTTTACAAAGTAGCATGCTCTGGTACATTTACTGACACGTGCTTGATTATTTTTCCCTAAATCGTAAATTTTATTCATGTTGAATTTCCTTTCCATTGTTCATGTTTTTCATTAAACAAAAATCGCAGAAAATCCTTCGAGTTATCGTGTTATTTATTTTATGCATACTTGTAAATATGTTTTAATTATGCCAGTAATTAAGGTACCTATTTCATATATTGAGGGCGACATATATATTATGTTTTGACCTATATTATTTATCAGTGTGTTAAATAATTTGTTATTATTTTTTTAACGCAGTATTCGTTATACCGTTATTTTATTGACTTTATCTTAATCACGTAGGTAAGTACTGATATATTATAGAGATTAGAGGTATAAATACGTTATTTTTAACATTTGTCAAACAACCGGTTCTCCCATTCGACTAAACGACCTCGATGCTGTTTATCGATCAGCAGAAAAAAAAACCGAGATCAATTATCATGAAATTAAAGTCTAATCTCGCAAGAAATCAACTTTTGTCTGATGTGAAAACATTCAACAAAAATAATACCAATAGAGAAGATAAACTCAACACGTCGAACATCGGTATCGCCGGCCCCCGCTTGGCGATCTATGTTTCGGAACAACTGACATTTCGTACTAATCACCTATATTTCAAAACCCGACAAGTGGCTAAAGACAAAAAATACAGATTTATCTGGATTAAAGCGGGACAAATATATGTTCGGAAGGATGAAGGAACAAAGGCAATTACTATATCGAATGAATCCAATTTGGCATCGCTAAAAGTTTGAATTATTCGAACTAAATACACTCTCGAGGTATGTCTTTTCTCGCTCATCTACAAGTGTTATTATTATATGCTACCGTTTCCGCAATTTAAACTCCAATACTTATTATTTTTGCAATCACATATGTGGGACTACTATGTTTATATTTGTTTTTATATATACTACTGTATACTGTGTTACACTTTGGAAATGAATTCTGCAACATTTATTGGGTCATCCTTCATTGGAATATTTTTATGATCCAATTACCATCTGATATTTATAATGATACCGATATAACTTGTACCATGAATGTGATAGACCATCTTAAACGTTTAAATAATTATTGTTGGAATTCTTATAATTTAAAAATAATTCATCAAAATATTAGAAGTATTTTATCAAACATTGATGATTTCTTGATCAATTTACTTATACTTTCGATGTCATAATATTATCGGAAAGTTGGATCCATAAAGATTATACCTCTAAAATTATAAACACTTACACAGAATATCACACAAGTATAAATATTAATAAAAAATAAAATAGTTCTAAAAAAATTACACGTCAAATCATTATAGGCGATCTCAATATTAATACTATTCCTCAATACCACCAACAAGCGAACGATTATTTATGTCTTCTTGCTGAAAACGGTTTTGTTCAGACAATCAACACTGCCACTCGGGAACAGGGTGCGACTAAATCCTGTTTAGACCAAATAAATGTACAAAATATTAACTTCATTGACTCATTTGTTATCCACACATCGATTTCGGATCACTATACTACAGCCCTCTGCCTCAAAGTTAAACCTCCCACAACTGCTGAAATTAAATACGTTGTAACATCTCATGCTATTGTTCGACTTTATCTTATTCGTGGGTGAATCTGATGGATGAAGTGCGGAAAGATTTGGATATAAAACGTGATACTGGAAATAAAACCCTATTCACATTTAAACATAGTATTTATTGGCTCTAAAAAAACCCCGACAACATTTTAGAGAAAAGATAAAGGTAGAGAGGAGTATTAATTCTAAATTAAACGGTTTAAATGATAAATAATGGCTCTTGTGGACAGATCCTTCTCCTCAGCATCAGGCAAGGCCGCTCAGGTCATGATGTTTACCGATTCACACGATCATCTTCAGCGAAGTCTATGACGATACTTCGAAAGCGCCATCCGCTACAGCATCTCCCGTGGGGTTCAGTCAACAATATGTGAGAATGCTACCTTAGGTCCTGTTTGGTCGTCGATATGGCTACCGACTCTCGTGTCCATTCATCCTCAGCAGGGATTTTCTCCAACGCCCAGGCACGCGCGGTTGGGGTTGATAACCTTACAATTTGGCCATCAGAAAACTAAAAACATACCCACTTCGGGTAGATTGGGTAGATGCACCTCGGCACCAAACAGAAAAGAAAAAACTAACACCTAATCACTCCCTTCAATCACGTCGAGCTCCACCGCCCGTGTCAGGTTATGTCTGACGCCATCTTGTCTTAGATCTCTTCCGTCGGATGTCTCCCATAGACACTTTCTCAAATCCCTTCCGCAGACAATAGAAGTGATGCCCTTCTAAGCGGGGTCAGTATTTACGTTACAATTCCCCGCTTTCCCGTAAAAATTTTATGCCGCGAAGTGCAGTAAAATTTGACCTAACCTTCCTCTCTACTCTTTTCAATTATAGAAAAAACTGAAAACAAAGAAAACAAGTAACAACCAATATAAAACAAAAAGCAGAATTGATATTCAAAATGGCATATCTTAGTATGACAATACACAAAACAAATCAAGTCGTGATACATTGGTGGTTAAGCATAACCGAAAAGCAAGGAAACACTTCATAATTATAATCCTCAAGCAACTTGTAAAATAAAAAAATAAACATGTTACATCAACCAAACACTTCCTCACTTTATGAGAGTCAATCTCTCTAGCTTAACACTTGTGAGGTTTGGAGAACTCAAGCTCGCACTTCAAAATTTTCAAAAAAATATTTTTATCATTATTCATACCCTACTTAACTAATCCTCTCTTCCTCTTAACAAAGAAAATTACAATTAGAATACAGTTCAACAGGGATTTTTTTATGTATCTACAGAATTAGACACAATATAGCAATATCCATTGGATACTTTGCGTATTCACCTCCAAAAATTTTCCTCCTCGTATAGTTATAGAACTATTCGGTTGTCATTTAGCCATTGCTAAATAGTATAAAGATGAGGGTTTACATGTTACAATACCTATCTATTCGTGTGGTTTCAAACAGGTACATTTGTCAATATCTATATAGATAAAGTACAATTTCTCTCGAAATTTTCCATCTTCCTATCTTTTCAAATTGGTGCTCGATTTTTTTTTATTTTATTAAAATCGACACGGGATTCAAAAATACTTGTTAGATTTACGCTGGTGTTAGCAGTGTAAAAATAATATATATTTACTAAACCTATTGGACAAATCAACTTAAAATACTTATCAACATATTATAAACAGTGGTATTACTAGATCTAATCTATCTACTAATCATCTTCTCCTGTTCAAGGAGGCAGAAGATGTTTACTCCAAATTGGTAAATATTTGTTTGTTGTGTGCATGCATTAGCAGTACTACACTTGATACTTAATACTAATAATATTACAAAAAAATCATACTTTCTAAATATCTATACTATATTCTTTAAGGAAAGAGATACCAACTTACTTTAGATATAATTATAAACTTAGAATATACATTAAACATTATGGTTACTAATTAACAAAGAAAACTATTTTATTATCTGTGTGAAAGAAAGTAGCTCAAAATCTCCCAGACAGAATGTATTAACTATCTTTTTCGAGTGTGTCGTAGCAATCTCCAAAAATTCTAATTTAACTTTTACTCCGGTGCACTCCAAAACCATAATTTTAACCTACGGCTAAACGAATTAAATACAAAGAATGCATACTATAAATATATACATATTGTCAGATAACACACCATCAGACCGGTAACCAATTCAACTTTCATTTAAAGTATTTGGAATTATTTGAGATTTGAGGTAATTAACCTATATACCGTAGCGACAACAATTATATCCGATATATATGTATATATCATGAAAACTCTTAAGTGTAATTCTCGAGGTACATTGTTGGTATGTACCTATGCAAAAAAATTATCAAAAATATTATTAAAACAACAAAAAAATCAATCCCCGTTTTTTTTGTTTTTTTTTGTTAGGGCGCCACTGATCTAAAAGATCAGAGAAACAAATAATACGTTTCTATTCTAGTCTAACGATGATAAATGTCACAAAAATATCATCAATAAATTAGAATTTGTGTTTATTCTGAGCACCTGTATTGAAGGTACCAAACTCCAGTACATGTGACCACAATAACACCTTTAAAGAAACAAGTGAAGCGACATGAAGGGTTGGTAGTCCCACATGCTACCACACTGGCTTCTTACAAGAAAATTAACCTAATACTTAATCTAAACGAACTATATCCTTAACATGAAAATTACCTACTACTTTGCCTTGCATATCCGCAAGGGTATAAACTAAGTTAGAGACTTTGGTTTTAACAACATTTTGTACAAACCTCGGAGCTAATTTATGCGAAAAGAAATTGGGTCCACTGGATTGGACAAAATTTTTCCGCCATACAATATCTCCCACCTCATAATTTACCGATTTACGATGTAAATTATAATGCTTTGCATTCTTTCTATAAGCCTGTAACAGAGCCTCTGAAACTTTTCATATATAGGAGCCAAGTCTTCTAATTTCTTAGCAAAGTTTTCTCTCGATTCTTATAGACTTGAATCCGATACGCCTGTCGAGACATAATTTTTGTGAAAATTACCATTAATGACCTGTTCACGACCGTGCATCAAGAAGAAAGGTGTATAACCTGTTGCAAAATTTACCGAATTATTTAGGGCTGACTGAATATGTGGCAGGAATCTGGACCAATTACGCTGGTCAGACTCGGACAAAATAGACAGTGCTGTACCTATTGTTTGGTTATAGCGTTCGACGACATTGTTTTGAGGTGTGTAAAATGCGTTGTAAAAGGGTGGAGGCACATTATAATCAGACAGTAACTGTTTAAATTCTTTAGATATAAATTGTTCACCGTTGTCGCATACAAATGTTTGTGGAACGCCATGAACAAGAAAAATATGCTGTTCTACATTTTTTACAATACTTTTTGTGGTAGCATTTCTAAGCGGAAAAATCCAGGTATATTTAGAAAACACATCTACGACTGACAATATATACATAAATCCAGAGTAACTACGTGGCAGTGGACCGACTAAGTCTATTGAAAGCATTTGCATGGGTCTGGTTACAATCTTAGGATTTGAAGAGATGCCCGCTGGCGCAGATGTATTGATTTTATGTGCTTTGCATGTTTTACATCGATTAACAAAATTCTTAACAACCTGGTACATTTCTGGCCAATAAAAATGTAAATGCACCTTTTTGTAAGTTCGGAATACTCCCGGATGGCAAGAAAGATCCGCTTCGTGTTCTTGTTTTAATATTTTGGTTCGCTTTTAAAAAGGAACAACCAGCTTCCACGCCGTATCTTCACAAAGAGCGAAACGAGTTTTTTTATGCCTAAAGAGATCATTACCCCTAATTTGGAAATTGACAAAACGTTGGGGTGAATTTTTACAGCTTGAAAATAAAGTGTTATACCATTTATCATTTGTTAAATGAATCGTGGTAGGTATATCCGTTGATGTCACTAATGCTACCCCCAGGCGCGACAATGCGTCCGGTACCGTATTTAGTTTACCTTTTCTATGAACAACGTCGAAAGAAAATTGAGAAAGACGAGTAGACCAACGAGCTAAACGACCTGTGGGGTTTGTTAGAGAAACTAACCACTGTAGGCTCAAGTGGTCCGTAATTACTGTAAAGTGTGTTCCTTCAACATACGGTCTGAAATGAGTGAAGGAGTCTAGAACCGCAAGTAACTCGCGCTCCGTAACACCATAATTACGTTCATGAACGTTTAAGCAACGCGAAAAATAACTTACCGGGTGTTCTTCACCATTAAAATTTTGTGTTAATACACCGCCTATCCCGACTGCGCTAGCATCACAATGTATTACAAATGGTAATTTGAAGTCAGGACAGTTAATAACCGGCGCTGTTGTCAGTGCCTCTTTTAATTGGTTAAACGAATTTTCCGCTGCCTTGGCCCATGCAAAATTGCTTACCCCTTTCCTTGATCCTGTAAGTTTAGTCAGAAGAGCTGCTATCGTGGAAAAATCTTTAATGAAACGACGATAATAACCGCATAATCCTATGAAAGCCTTTATTTGTTTTGAGTTCTTCGGGATCGGGTAATTTTTAATGCATTCTACTTTAATGGGATCTGTTCTCAGTCCTTCCGAATCTACAATATATCCCAAATACTTTAACTCCTTTTTACAAAATTTGCTCTTTTTTAAGTTTATTGTTAGTCCAGCTTCTTTTAAACGATCGAAAACCTTCTGCAAAAGCTTTAAGTGCGATTCAAAATTTTCCGAGATTAATATTAAATCGTCTACATAGCCAAATACGTTATCATCAAATTCTGGGCCAAAACAGTTTATCAATTAAACGTTGCAATTCACTAGGTGCATTTTTTAGGCCGAACTCGTAAAGACCATACCCCGGAACAACAAATGCCGTTACAGGAGCTGAAGTTTCATCTAGAGCAATTTGCCGGAACGCTTTCGAGAGATGTATAGAAGAGATAAAACGCGCACCTCGTAGCTTATCTACAATCCGAGATACATAAGGTAGCGGGTATGAATCTCGCCGAATGACGCCATTAATTTTACGACTGTCTAGACAGAATCTCGCAGAACCGTCTTTCTTTGTTACCAACAGAACCGGGCTTGACCAAGCCGAACGTGATGGACGCACAACTCCCAAAGCTAACATCTCTTTCAATTCAGCTTCTAATAGGCGTTGACGTGCTGGAGACAAAGGATAGTATCGTTGTTTTATCGGTTTACCCGTGGTCTCGATATGATGTTGTACCAGGTACGTAAGTCCTAATCCACATTTTTCAAAAGATATGTTTTCAAATTGTCTAATTATTTTTTGCAGCTTACGATTATCTCCGGAAGTAAGAAAATTGGCTGCAGTAACTTTTCGAATCTCACCCACACTATTCTTCAAATTACTGCTGTCCACCCTTGGGAACAATTGCCGAGCTAGTTGGAATTGTGTCCAAAAGTCGACCCCTAAAATGATTGTATCTGAAAGAGAAGGAATTACGAAGAAAATAATTTTTTCCGTTGTTTCCATATAAGTTACTGGTTGTACTCTATTGTGCCAATAATATCCTGACGCTTACCATCAGCAGTTGTGACGAATGATTTACAACTAATTATTTTTAATCCTAAATTAACATAATATTTGTAAGTGTTTCCACCAAAACAACTTACAGAAGCACCGCTGTCCAAAAGACATGAAAAAATTCTATTCGAAATAACAATATTAACATGTGGCCTTGTGTCATTTCTATTGTGTTCCAGAGGCGTAGATGCGTCCATCGTTTGCGCTCCCGAACACCTTAGATTGCCAGAAACTTCAGCCCGTTTCCCCCCATCTTCGTACGCAAGATCGTGAAAACCGTACTTTAGTTTTTTGAACTATTGTTACGAGAATTGTTGCCTAATTTTCTTTTCCTACAAATATTCCACGTATGCCCCGGTATATTGCAAAAATTGCATTTCAAACCGGTTCTATTCCCAGGAAAAGAAGAAGAAGGAGACTGATTATTAATTCTCTTATGAAAATAAGCGGTGTTAGTATTTTCCTTATGCGTTTATTGCTGGCTTCGGAGTAAACATTTCTAGTTGTTCACAGACAGCAACTAATTTATCAAAGTCGGAAGTGTCACTTGAAGCAAGTACACTTGCATATTTGTTTAATAAACTATGCTTGGCTAGTTTTACTAATTGCATTTCGGATAAATTGTCAACAAGTTTAGAGTTAGCTATTTTTAAATTCGCGACAAAATATGCTACCGACTCGTCCGATGATTGTCGCATATTGTACAAGTTACGCGACGCCTGCACTTGTGCATCTTCACGTTCGTAACGCGCTAATAATAATTGCTGCAGATTTCTCCACGTCAGATTGTCTTTGCATATAGAGCGAAACCATGTAGCTGCTTTTCCTTCCAGCAAATCACCAAATCCGAGGACAACATCCTCTATTTTTGTTCTCCTGCTTCTACACAATTCTTCTATCTTATACAAGAAATCTCTGACGTCAGAGGTTCCGTCATATTTCAAATCCCATTTATAAACTCCAATCTCGCTACTTGATGAATAATAATAGTTATTTGTTATATTCGTAACCTGAGATTCCGTGGGTTTATTACTTGAACCTAAAACTTCTTCTTTAAGAGACGCGTTAAATTTACGTGCTTGTGCCCGCATATCCGCAAGAGTCGCCTCCGGAACGATTTCTTTTTTCTCTAAAATAGCGGACAATTAATCTTTCGAATAGCTGTTTATGTTATTTATCTCCATTGTAATGACAATTAAATTATAATATCCAAGACACAAACAACCGTGTACACCATCTATCGTAAAAATCAAAAAGTTATTTAACCTTACTTAATTACATTACGAAAAAACAATATTTACTACCCTTCTGATGGCGTGAACACTAACAAAATGTATGCAATCAAAAAACATAACCAATATTATAATACAATTAATAATATTTCTGTATCAATCCATACATCACACAACACGAACTTCATCCATCAATTCCCGAGTCCGTGTCCATAATATATTAAATATTATTCACAAAAAACGTTGGTCGCCAAAATGTAACATCTCCTGCTATTGTTCGACTTTATCTCAGTATTCGTGGGTGAATCTGATGGATGAAGTGCGGAAAGATTTGGATATAAAACGTGATACTGGAAATAAAACCCTATTCACATTTAAACATAGTATTTATTGGCTCTAAAAAACCCCGACAACATTTTAGAGAAAAGATAAGAGTAGAGAGGAGTATTAATTCAAAATTAAACGGTTTAAATGATAAATGATGGCTCTTGTGGACAGATCCTTCTCCTCAGCATCAGGCAAGGCCGCTCAGGTCATGATGTTTACCGATTCACACGATCATCTTCAGCGAAGTCTATGACGATACTTCGAAAGCGCCATCCGCTACAGCATCTCCCGTGGGGTTCAGTCAACAATATGTGAGAATGCTACCTTAGGTCCTGTTTGGTCGTCGATATGGCTACCGACTCTCGTGTCCATTCATCCTCAGCAGGGATTTTCTCCAACGCCCAGGCACGCGCGGTTGGGGTTGATAACCTTACAATTTGGCCATCAGTAAACTAAAAAACATACCCACTTCGGGT
>JAHDVE020004841.1:0-38594 GCA_022606495.2 Halesus radiatus | reverse complement strand
TTAAATGAAAAAAATTCTTTGTTTTGAACCGCTTTATTAAATTTATACATTTATCAAGCGGTTTCCGTTAATTTTAACCTTCATATAATGCTCTCTTCGATAATTAATGTTCATACTTTTTGTTACTTTTACATTATGAACATGAACTAATCAAGTTTTTCTTTTGTTTCAGGTATGTTTCCAAGTTTACACAAGAAAGTTTGATGAATGTGGGATTCATTTGATTAATAATAATCTCTTAATCGTGAGTATTGAAGTTGTAAACTTTATGTGATTGTGTGAAAAATATTAATTAATACCTATACTGTAGCCAATAAAAATTATGGTAGTTCAAGCGAGTAATTGTAAATACCTTACACTGTAATTAAACAATAGTGTGACAATATTAATTCATTCCAGCACTGCATACGAAAGTGCCAATTAAAATACAATGTATTTTTATTCATTTACTGTTTGGAATAATATTCATGGCTTAATGTGCTCGATTTATTATTATTATTACATCGTAAGGAATAAATACAGTTCGCTTCTTTTTTTTTTAAATTTAACATATATGTAAACTTAGACCAAGCCATATTTTTTTATTTTTTTTTATTGTATAATATTAATTATATACAGTGGGAACTTATACCCGCTTAGCCACTGCAAGTAGCTTGTCAGCAGGAGTTTATTTCAACAATATAATATAATACAACAATAAATTACAATCATCATACAAATGTAGGGAAAAATTATTATATTTAGTTTTGATAATTTAACTTCATCTCTTTATATGGTCTATAAATAATATACGAAAATAAATGTAAAAAAAAATAATCATAGAATAGATGTAATACAAGAATATGAAGTTATATTATAGGTGATTTTTCACAAAAACGGCGTTATAAAAATTATCCGATTATTATTTTTGTTTTTTTTTTTTAAGCTGGTTAAAATACTGTTGAGCAGTGGCGACCATTGCTCTATGACCAAATGTAGGCTGTGTGTAGTGTTTTTTAAGTTTGGATATGAATTTTCCATTGAATATCTGAAAACTGCCATTTTATTATCATTTTCCGTTGATTATAGTGACCAACTGAATAAATCAGCTTGAAAGTTCCTTAATAAATTCGTAGAAAAAAAGTTTTTTTAATGGTTCATGTTTCTAAGGGTAGGCACAGCTTTTCAGCCTTTATGGATTGTACGCCATTTCTATTGAGTCACTGATAACTTTGTCATTAAAATATGTTTTAAAAAGTATTTTAATAACTAATTTTCACGTTTATCAAAAAATTGCACTCGGATTAATGTTGAATTTGAGAAGTTGAAAAAATTAATAAGCGATCCTTTATTTACATGTAACTTCCATATTTTGTTGAGAGGGACATCAACTATTTGTTACATATACAGGGTGTAACAGAATGTACCCGATAAACATTTACCAGTAATTTCTGAGCATAAAGGTCCATCGCCTAAGGTCCCATTCGAATCCTAACTGATCTACTGTTTTTAGGTTTTAGGGAGAAAAAAGTCACCGAAGTCCAAAATGATATAAGATTAAAGAAAAAAAAAACAGAAGTGTTTATTATTTAGCAATTGAAAAAAGTTTGCTACTCAACTGTACTTCCGCAGCCTGGAATGCTGCTGGTTTTTAGCAGTGTCTCTAAAAAACATATGAAGTAAGAGATAGATATCTTATATAAAACCTCCATATTAAAGAAAAAATATGTATATAAAAAAATAGATATATACATTAAATACTTAAAAAATGTACTTCGTTTACACCACTTTTATAAAAATAAATACATATCTCTACATGTTTCGATAGCAATGCTGTTTTCCTCAAGAATATATGAATACTAAAAAAAAAATTCAAGTACAGACAAATGATAAAAATTCAAACAATAATTTAAGAATACACAAATTATAAACATAAGCAAAAATTAATTAAAGTGGGTAAGAAATTAATCAAAAATGCTAATAAAAAATATTTATAAAACATTGAATAACAAAATTTATATTAGAGATTAAAGAATAAATTATTTTTTATTAATAATATTAATATGAAAATAAATTTAAGAGATAGCTATTTCTAAAAAAATATTTTATTATTTATTAAATTTATTTCGCTATTAATACTTTTTCTTATTTCAAAAATTTCAAATTTACGTAATTGTAAACCGGTCGTATTTTTATGAAAGTGGTCTAAACAAAGTACAATTTTTAATTATTTATATTAATAATGACGCCACAAGTTACCAACCGTTTGAAAAAAAAGAAAATTTCATTATTTATCAGTTATTATGATGCTGTGCAGCTGACTGTGCAGTCAGCAATCATTCGCCGTAGAAATTTTTAAAGCATTGCAGTGATGTCGATCTTGTGGTATTTCATTCCAAAATTTTCTTAAGGAATATCTATAACTATCCTCAAATTTAGCGGTTCGATGTCTGCGGAGAATATGTAACTGGTCATCTACATTTTTTCCTCCAAATATGCTCAGGAATCACTGGTTAAAGTTTGTCGGGTACGTGCTGTTACACCCTGTATATTACAATTACGTGTTGGTGAGTTATTCGCTCATTTTATATATTTAACATATGTTTATAAAATAAGATAACTGCAGTTACCTCATCTTCGGGATGTACCTTACAATTTTATTTTTGTTATTTGCCTACATAATGTAAAATTTAAATGTCGAACGCAAAAAGTAATCCACCGTTTCACTCCTAATCTAAGTAAATCTTTGAGGTACGACCTGAGTAATCCCTTGCTTCTATTCATTTATTATCGAGTCTCTTGACAAATTCAGAATATGAATATGCTATGCTTTATACCTGACTTTTTTATTGACTCAATACTTTCTATTGTAATTCTTGATAAACTCTAACGTTCTGTAACCCAGCCGTAATTGTAATTACAACGTGGGAGTAAACTTATACTCTCCGCGCAGGTTTTAATTAGGTACACCGAGGTGTGAACAAAACGCTGTCAAAATTGAAGAAAAAAAATCGTCCGTGTATGAGAAACATAATGCTGCATAGCGACGTGTCACCCCGTGATAAATGCAAGACATGTTTTCGATACGCCCATGGATTAGTTGCAGGAACACCCACACGTTAATTCTTGAATAATCTGGTATGTAAGCATGGGCGTAACATTTGACATGGCACGGAGACAGTTCACACGATTGTTAAAATTTGTTCATGTTAACGGTCTTAAAATTGAGTGTTTATGTGCACACCTAATGAAGAACGTATTATTTTGTTATTAAAATCAAATAAAATTATGTTTCCTGTTGTTTTACGTAGCAGAAAAACAGTTTTATGAAGTAGCGAAATCTCTCAAACCTATCATGAAATGTAGCATCTATAATAAAGAACCATATTTTTAAATCATTACTTCCGGTTTATTATCCTAAACTGAGTAAAATCAAAAGTAATAGTAATATCAACTAGCTATTTTAAAAATTCGCACCTATCTATAAAATAATGGGATTAAACTAGTATGTTATAAATTATGAATAAGAAAGAACTCTAGAACCCTGGTATATTAAATTAACCCAGCCTTTTCTGTGCAAAATTTCTTGTTCAACTCAACTACTTTTAATTCCCAACATTATTTCTGTCAGGTGCTATTGAGCTGAAAAAATGATTCACGTATCAAAAAAAAAGTACTCCATTAGATCGTTCCATATTTTCAATCGTTTTTTTTCCAACAAAGGAGTGTTGAAATCTCTTCAGAAATTGAGTAGTAATACAAGTTACAGTATTTCAGTACAATGGAATCTACCGACACGATTTTTTTCTACCTTTTATGAAATCATGGATTCAACCCATGAAATTCTTTTAAATCGAATCGTCTAAAAATCCACTGAATCCATCAGCTCGACATGACGTGGAAAGCTCAAAATGTGGAAGCATATCGGAGTTAATATTTCACTGATTGTGCTTCATATAAGCGCCTGACAGCTTACAATACTTGACCGATAATGGAGTGATAATTTGGTTTGGCACAGACTCAAGCGTGTGCCAATTTCAGGCGTTAATGCCAGAGATTATATCACACGCTATTATTGTTAGAATATGTGTTATGGCAAGCGGATATTAAAGTAATGCATTTCTGTGGTTTATGGATGTTCATGATTGAAAATGACAGCTGTGATTGGAGAGTTGTTGCAACTTCCGTTTAAGTGATTTTATTAAAATAGAAATAATTTTTAACTTTAATTAAAAACTTTATCTCCAGAAAAAAGACAAAAACAAAATGGCTTAATGTAAAACAGGTGATTATGATTGAAGATATTTGAGGACACCTGAAATAATTAAAGCATACGATGATTTAACTATTTATCTTGATTCTAAAATAAAGGTATAAATAAGTTTTGGCACTCTCACGGTACACATATTCTATTTTCACCGCCCGTAGCAATTAATTGTGTCCCAAAATGCAATGATCAACGAACAGCCTAAAATAAAACTCCATGCTGTAAAAAAAACTTTAAAAAATAATATTAAATCATTATTTGTCGCCCATATCCCAGATGTCATAAATATCCCAGGTGTTATAAATATCCCAGATGTCATAAATATCCCAGATGTCAAAAATATCCCCGATGTCATAAATATCCCACATGTCATAAATATCCCAGATGTCATAAATATCCCAGATGTCATAAATATCCCAGATGTCATAATTATCCCAGGTGTTATAAATATCCCAGATGTCATAAATATCCCAGATGTCAAAAATATCCCCGATGTCATAAATATCCCACATGTCATAAATATCCCAGATGTCATAAATATCCCAGACGTCATAAATATCCCAGATGTCATAAAAATCCCAGATGTCATAAATATCGCGATGTCATAAATATTTCAGATGTCATAAATATCCCAGATGTCATAAATATCCCAGATGTCATAAATATCCTAGAAGTCATAAATATCCCAGATGTCATAAATATCCCAGATGTCATAAATATCCCAGATGTCATAAATATCCCAGATTTCATAAATATCCCAGATGTCATAAATATCCCAGATGTCATAAATATCCCTGATGTCATAAATATCCCAGATGCCATAAATATCCCAAATGTCATAAATATCCCAGATGTCATAAATATATCAGATGTCATAAATTTCCCAGATGTCATAAATATCCCGATGTTATAAATATTCCAGATATCATAAATATCCCAGATGTCATAAATATCCCAGATGTCATAAATATCCCAGATGTCATAAATATCCCAGATGTCATAAATATCGCAGATTTCATAAATATCCCAGATGTCATAAATATCCCAGATGTCATAAATATCCCAGATGTCATAAATATCCCAGATGTCATAATTATCCCAGAAGTCATAAATATCGCAGAGATCATAAATATTCCAGATGTCATAAATATCCCAGATGTCATAAATATCCTACCTTAAGTTTTGTCGGGGTGAAGCCGATGGATAAAATTTACAAAATTTCTTTAAAAAATATATCTATAAAAGTATACTATGAACTAACTGTTCCATAAATAGTTATTTACCAATACAATGGCAACACCAATAAAATCGCATCTTTATGAACGCGTACTCTAAAAAAGAACCAATTTATGAACTCAACGATTAGCAAGTATCACTGTTCCTCCGTTAGTTGAACTCCTGAAACTCCCCTAATTGTCGTATCTCGTGCCCAATTAGCAATAATGTCTTTTTTCGTCACCAGGTCATTATCTCGAATTGTCTTTTTTTCAGGAGGAACACTTATTTCCCAAATCCTTTAAACCCTTTGCATATACAGCTCCCCCAACAGGCCCTATCTTCAGACGATGTTAATTAGGGATTTGGGGAACGAGTACTCTAATGGAGGCAACTGCAAATTACTGATAAATTGCCTAGACTTTTCCCCGCCGTTAAAAAAATGCGGAAGCTTTTATAAACTATGTATTCTAATTAAGGGGATTTCTTACAATGAGTTCTGCAGATTAAAGTTTATTTATGATATAAACGGATACATTTGTTTTGAACTACTCGAATTTAATATAATAATCGACCGGTTTCGTTTGTTCGTCAAGCAAATATTAAGACTATACTAATATACAAAATAATGATAGATATATATGAATATTTAGGTGCTGGAATGGGAGCCCACCAAAGGGGAAGAGTAATTAGGGGGTTTTCTGGAGGAACAAAGCGATTCACCAGAAAAATATTTAAAAGAAGACAATTATATAAATTTACTTGGTTATTCATTATACTAGAATTAATATTTAAGTTGTTTTTTTTTAATTTCCAGTACTTCTAAATTATCCTTTTTTTGGCTTTATTATTATAGTGAAGAATTTGAACCCCCGTATCTTTTTTAAACATATGAGCGGTAAAAATATTATATTAAACTGAAGTGGGTTAAAATAACTAGTGCATTTATGTTATAATTATGACAAGCCCCAAAGTAAATGCTCTATAGGAATACGTAAAATATATTTGTTGGTATTGTGAGGACTTCTTGTTCTGTGTTCGTAGAACTAGTAGTTCAATAAGTTAACTGAGTCGTTTATTTGTAAAATTCTCCTTGCGTAACCTAATCTAACCATCTTTATAATAATCTATATACCTTTGTATCAGTCAGAATGTTACGTCTTGTTCTCTTGAATTCCGCGATGCTCCTTTCCATTTAATTGGGGTGCCAAAAATATATGTTCTCCAAAATAAGTTCCAGAGAATGGTATTCAGGGCGGATCAAGATGTGTTTAAGAGTTAGTTCTGTTGTAGTTCCATGCACGAAGGAAATGTGGTACTCTCTGTTCCCTATAAGTATTCGCAATAACGCGGATTTTTACCCGACATTTGCAATTTTCGGGGCGATTTGTCATAATTTTCATGCGATGTTCTGGTATTTTAAAATAAGAATGTAGTATTTTGCGTTCTAAATATTTCTTTGTCTATGGTTTTGAAATGTTTGTAAAGGCATAAAATGAAACGCAACTAACTTCATGTCGAAAACGCCGCGTACTGTTATTATTTACTTGGAGGAATTTGGAACATTTTCAACAAGTTCATTATTTGATTCAATGATAATTGATCCCCCACGCAGTTGATCCCCTGGACAAATGATCCCTCGGATAGTTGATCCCCTAAATGATTATTTCTGCTATACCTACCTCCTCATTTGTAAAGTAAGTATGCAGAGATGATAGTAGAAGTCAATA
Source organism: Halesus radiatus (assembly GCA_022606495.2). NCBI lineage: Eukaryota > Metazoa > Arthropoda > Insecta > Trichoptera > Limnephilidae > Halesus > Halesus radiatus. The sequence continues at coordinate 31,403 of JAHDVE020004841.1, read as the reverse complement.
TTCTTATATCTGCAGGCGTCTTGAGTGGAAATCCGCTTCATAAAATATTTTTACTAACAATAAAACTAACCTATGCCATCTTTGGGGATGCTGTATGGAGGGAAATTTAATGGAAATGAATGATAGGAAGTTCTGGGAAAGAAAATGGTATAAGGGGTGGGTAAGGAATCTGGGGGTCAATGTCTGTGAACCACTTGGAGTGACCTAAGTATGGCAGGGGTGTTGGTAATCCAATAAATGGATCCCGGGGTGGCGGTACCCATAACCGCCTCCCAATTTGTAATTATATTTAGCATATTTTTCTAAACGGACTGCACATATAAGTAGGTATGTCGTACTTTGTTATTCAGACGTATATCCTCACTGCATACTCCTTCGGAGATTCGGAATTATTGTTAGTAAAAATATTTTGTATAGAGGATTTGCGCTCAATAGTACAGCAGAATTATATTATAATCATTTAGGGAATCAACTGTCCTGGCGGTCAACTATTCGGGGGGTCAACTATCCGGGGTATCAACTATCGGGGGATCAACTGTCGAGTCACCAATTATTTATATCACGCGGGGGGTTTAATAAATGTTTTTTTCATAGTTATTAGTGACATAAAACACACGTTTCTTTATGTTTAAATACAAAATTTAGGGGTCGACTATATTAACGCGATTAACTATTAAAACTCAAAATATTAGAATATTACAATCACATGCATTGCAATTGTGTATTCGCTTGAACATTTTTTGTTATTTTTCTTAAGAGTCGTTTCAACCTTTTTTTATTTATTTTTTATTTAATTTTACAACAGAAAAAAAATACAATTCAAAAAGTCCCGATAAACTACTTTAAAAACCTTAAAAATCCTTTTTTCAAAATTACTCACCTATTTATAACTGTATAGTTCGTAGCCTTGGTACCATAGAAAATAGAACAATGTACCTATGGCCTGCAGACAGGTTCCTTCCAAATTAATATTATAGTACCTAGGTACCTAATTTAATTGTTCAAAGTACTTACCATTCATATTTTTAATAAAATAATTATTCTTACAGCGTAACTTGTTTTTTTTTACATATATTTATTACGTAATATTAAATGAAAAAATGTATTGGTTTCTACATACTTTTGTACATTTTCTAAAACACGATATTATCTTATATATTCTGCATTTCATTAAAGAAATTTGTGCACTTTCTTCCATTCAAGGAGAAAAAAACAAGGATAGGGAAATTTATGTAAATTCTTCGAAGCAATTATGGGGGTGTCGTGAGTTAGCTTAATTTGAGAACTTCTCCTCGATTCTACTTCCGCTGCAGAGCACTGCAAATAAATTCCTTCCGGAATTACATTTCCAAACCAGGGAACCCAAGTTCCCTGTTCCCGCTATCGATCCAGACTGCCCTCATCTCTTTAACGTAAAACAAAACTATCTTTGAATTTTTCCGCAATTCCAGTGGATCTGAATTTGTGGGGAAACACTTGTTTGTACGAGACACGAAAAAATAAATTATTATTATTATTACGTGATATATTTTCAAAATATTATGCCTTCTTTTCATTACCTATGACTAATTCTGTTTTCCTGGTATTTTGTGATCAGTTACTTAATACTTTTTATAAATGCTACAACGTTTAATTTGTAGAACTCCATTTATTTTTTTAAATATAATTTGGAGTAAGCAGAGACATGCTTTTTTTATTGCTCCTAAAATTTTTAATTTTCTATCTACAGAATGTAAGTGTCCACACACATCATCTTTAAACACATACAAAAATGAAATAAAAAACTTGATTAAAACCAAAGATATCAACCTTTTCCTGCTATAACTGTATATTTTCCCCACTTTTCTTTCTTTGTTTTTCGATTTGTTTTCTTATTTAACTTAAAATCTTTTATTTAACTTACCGTCAACATCCATGTATTAATACAAATAAACTAATATACCGCAACTAACTCATACCAGGTATACCCACGCACTGGCCTTGCCTATGTGGGATTTTTTGTTTTATATACATTACACATAGGTTGTTCAGATGTACTTATAATTTAATGTTAAAAAAAATTAAATGTTTATAATCATTGTTCATTGTCTGTGTGAATGTATGTATAAAAAAATGCATTAATAATTAAAAATAAAATAAAATCAAATTAATAATGCTATTATTAAGTTCTGCAGTATTTTAGTTTATCAAGTTACTTTAATATAACAAAATGTATTAATTTCAAAATAATTTATTCACCAATCTTTAGTATATTCACGAAACCCAAACAATATAATACCTTAAAATAATTCTGAGAGTTACCAAAAACATTAAATTCATGAAGGATCCACGTAATTATAAAACAATTAAGTAAACACTTTATGTGGGGAAAACAACTTTCAACTGTCAATACGTCACGGAAAAGAGAATTTTTTAATTATCGCAATTATTTTCAAGGTAAATCGGTTTTATCGGTAATAAATCATTTTAAACACCGTCCAAATTAAAAATGGGTGCAATTAAATATAATCATATAAGTAAGTCGTCTGAATGTGGCCTAACCACAGTTTGGAAATGTAACAATAATTAAAAACTTTACATTATGTTATACCACACAAGAGTTTCAACAGTCCGGAACCAGTAGAACTATGGCATTTCCATTGTGGGAATGTTATGTGACTGGAGGATTTGGAAAATGGGACATAGAAAAGAATGAGGAAGGTCGAAAAATAAATAATGGCTAACGCCATTTCAAGCAAATGTTCGTTTCTGAAGGATGGTCTCTTACCAAAAGCATACTACGAGTCACTTCCACTCCGGAGCGTGCCACAAATACGCAATATATTATTTTATTTATATACTTTAACTATAATATAAAATAAATTGTAACAAGCCGGGTTTGAACCCGCGACCTCTGAGTCTCGAAGCAATGACTTTGCCGCCTATGAAGGTAATTGAAAAAGGTTTGATTGATTTCGACAAAAATTTTCTCACTAAGTAATCCCGTCACAGTAAAAATTCAGCAACTGTTTTTCAGTTATTGGATGTTATTTTCAGCAAATTGCATAGACGAACTTCAATGCAAAAATAATGAAATTGGCTTGATTTGAATGTGTACATTAAAGACTCCATTGCCATAGGGATTTAAAAAAATAATTTGTTTTAAATTTGATTATTGAATATGTTAAATATGTTGAAATTTAAATTAATAAATCAAGGTTTCATCTTAAGGATAGCAGCCAATAATATGGGATTTAAAATGGAGGATAATATTAACAAGTCTTGAACTTGAAGTATGATATCGGTGTAGATGGCGTAAATTGAACTGGTCTCATTAGCTAAGTTGGTTAAGCGGTTGCCCCGGATAGCAGAGGTCCTGGGTTCGAGTCCCAGATGCGACTGAAATCTTTTCGTGTTTCATTTGGGATGTGTTAATATTATCTTCTTCAATACTTTTTTTGTAGTTTGTCTGAGGGAGCTTGTTATTAAAAACTCAAAATTTACAGTTAAATTAACGAAAAAAAAAATATATATATATGTAATATAATTATAAAAACATGAAAACATATGTAACAAACTTAAAGCATAAATACTTCTCAAGAATTTTACTCAATTTTTTTTTTTTTTTAATGCGAGATGATTTTGTGTATTGGTGTGAGCACTGACCAGAAAACACCTTGAAGTGTGATCTATACCACTTGGAAAGAAATCTGATGTCGTCAAATTACATAAGACCTTTTGACTCCTAGCCACCAACAAAACTAAATTGAATATATGTCCAAGAAAAAATTTGGTCAGTGTATCGATTTTGAAGTAATATAAAATGTTGCCTATCTTCTGGCACACAAACACGCCCACAATACATTTTTCACATCCTCAGTGGCTGTGAGATAATCTTCGCCTTGTAGGTACAGTGTGGCTACAGAATCAGATTGCCTATGGCAAATAACAAGGAATTATTTACCGAGGAATGGAATATTATTCCGCCATGTTAAAAGCCGGATGGATCTTGTACATCTTGCTTTATTTATTGTTGCGAAAAATTAACGAATCGCGCGTTGAATTATTAATCTGAGAAAATTATTAATAACCTCGTCCAATGTAAATCCCGCCTTTTTAATTGCGCATCATGTTCGTTGATAAACTGCGCGAGTTTCATTAGCTTCAGGCACAGCAGTAATGTTCGCTTTCGGCCTATTCCAACCGGGGCGTGAATTAATAACACCCGCTTTGGGTTTGAACTTTCCATACAATCGTTTTGTATATCGAGATGGTTATATTTTAACGCGCTGTTTGGATGTATCTCTTTTGAGATTACATTTGCATAAATGTTAATGCTCGCGGAATGAAAACAACGCGGAGAGAAGCTTCGGGGAGTAGCGACTGAACTTTGATATAAAACATAAAAGATTGGTCTTGCTTGAAACTTTCGTTGAATTTTATATACTTCTGGGGAGAAAAGATCGCAGCATCCCGCTGGTTTTATATTCTCCTTACTGAAGTAACTGATAGCAGTGTTTTACAAATACGGTTGGTATTTTATAATCGAAAAACACGATTTAATTTTTTTTCCCTTTATAGAAAAGATTCGAAAATTTACCGCGTTGCCAATTTTGTCAGTCTTTAAAATAGGTGCACCTTTTTTTATTATTACTAGTAGTCACTATTTAAAAATACAAAAAAGTTGACTCAAAACCCCTCTGCATTCACAACAACGGCTATCTTCCATCCTTAAATATTAATGTAATTAAATATGAATTGTTAATAATCAAAATCAAACCGATACTAAACAATCAAGCTTGTTTTATATGAATTTTACTCCCCAAGTCTATCGTACGCGTAGTTTTAATTTTAAAACAATTATTAATTATTACTTTTACTAAAAAGTGTAAATACTGAGTGTTGGTATAATATACTAATATAATCTATGAATCACTTCTAGAGGTTTGTCTATGGGACATAACCTATGGGAGTCACTTGTTAGAGCAACCACTTGTCAAACCGTTGTCAACCGAGATAGTCAATAAATCTAGTTTACATTTACAAGTGCTTTTTAATATAACACCTTATACAACACTGAGTTGATCTATTATTCATAATAATGATAAAAATATTATGATTTAAAAACAAATATGGTTACGAAATTAATCACTTGAAATTTATATTCGAAACCCCTTTTTAAAGAACTGAGAATAATTTCTTTAGTTTTAACTTTTGGATTAATCTACGTTATTTTCATCCCTCGTCTCCAATATTTTCGATTCGTAGACAGTGATCTAGTTTCATTGAATTATAAGTATGCACCTACTAATCAATGCAGGTCCTACCTAGTGAATTCCTTTTCAACGTACACGGATAAGTCTTGAGCCAGGCGTATGAAGCTTTTGGCGTTATTCTTGTAATTTATGGTGAGACCCTTCTTCACTAGCCTTTGGTGTCGAGGTGCCCGGAAATGACCGGGATACACGGAGGGACCCGCGGAGATACGGCGGGTAAAACTGCAGAGGGTCAAAGTTTTCTTATGGGTTTTCCTCGCCGCTCTATGATGCCGCTTTCAATTTCCGATTTGGGAGACGGAATCGAATTTCGGAAAACTTTTTGGTCGTTTGTGGCAGTTTGAAAAGCTAATTCCTGGTGCCAAAGTGAAAGGAGCTTTTGAGATAGAAAAGTTTTCTAAAAAAGCGATTAGTTGAGAAAATATTTAAAAATGTTTTACAGATTCAATTATGTTAGAAAACTCACATTAAATGCAATTTATTGTTACATCAAATTAATTTATAGTAAACATATTTTCATATTAAATCTTGCAAATATTTGGAATGACTTATTTGTGAATTTGAATGAATGTGTATAAATGTATTAATTAAATTAAACATGCATTTAAAATATTTCATAATTTCTAGGTAAGTTCAGGTTCCAAATACTAATTAGTACTAACATCTTCTCTTATTTTCAGTATTAAAAAAATGTTGCTCTTAATAAAACCTGTCTTATGTCTACGAGAGGAATTATATCCATCAGAAACAAATAATTATTTCTCAAAGTCAAAATGATCCAAATGAAGTATACACGACGACTACCCTTTTGAATTTAAATATGAACACATCCGTTAGCTTCTGCTTACCTATAAATACTAAACGAGATGGCGCAGGAACAAACTTGATGTATACGAATGTTTTGTGGGTTTTGAGTTTAGCTTTTTTTGTGCTTGAACGTGCGGGATACGGCTTTTTTAATTTTATATGAATACCGCACAAGAGTCTCAACTGCTCCCAACCGTCTGGAGCCAGTGAGACTATGGCATTCCCAATTGGGGAATGTTGTGAGGCTGAAGGTGTTGGGGAGGGAAATGAGAAGGGGAAGAGGGAGGTGGGTAAATACCTGGCTATTCAGATCTGGTAACCAAACACGGCTAAAAGCCATTTCAAGCAACATTTCAATTCTGAATGGTGGTCTTTCACCAGGGCGATACTGAGAGTATCTTCCACTCTGGAACGTGCGCAAATATACTATATATTATTTTTATTTAATTAATTGTGAAACAACACAAATTAATTAAATAAAATTTACTTACGCACGCCGGGATTTGAACCCGCGACCTTCGGATTCGTAGTCAAGAGCCTTACCCCTCGACCATGGAGGCCGTCGGCTTGTTGCGTTTGAGCGATAATAGAGCGGCCGTATCACGTACGTTCATATGGGTAGGGTGGTTTATTTATCTTATTATTTTATATATTAAATCTTTGGAAGATGGTAAAATGGCAATAAATTATCAAAGGTGCTAAATTCTGTTTGTTTAAAAGTCTGACCCCTCCAATTAATATACATCCAACCTATATTAATACTCCATACATCTCTCTTACCAATGACATTCTCAGGTATGCTCAGAAGTATAATGGCATTTTAAACAAATCTCTCCATAAGAGTGTTTGCTTACATAAACCAGAGAGGAAGAGCATTTAGCCATTTTATCTGGAGCAAGAACGCTAACATAACTAACTACAGTTTGTTAGAATTGCCTCAGAAATGCAATGAAAGATTTCACCAAGGAATATTCCAGATTGTTGTTCTAGATATAATGGCTTTAAAGGCTACAAGCTACTTCGGACGCTATCAGCGTAAATTTATATTAACTGTCATTCCGTTGCATTGTTGGAAGATTGGAATTTTTAACATTTATAGCTTAAGACTCCGGGAATGCATCACAAGATTCCACTAACCGTCTCGCAATGCATTTCCCAATAGTATTTTAATTATATCAGCCATATACCATTTATTTTCATTCCATAAATATTATTGATTTTCACAAATATTTTCACAAGAAGAAAATATTCTATTAGTCACAAGGCATTGTATTAAAGATTTTTGAGGTACGGAATATGGCCAAATAATAGATCTGCACACTGCATTAAAACACTGAAACATTGAAAAACCTAAATACAAGGCCGTAAAGTTCATATTAAGGATATGCAATTCTAAAGTGATCTAACTCCAAAATTGCAGTTTTATTCATTATTACTGAAATTTACTTTGAAACATCTAAAACTATCTTAGTGACAAAGGTTTTCACCCTTTTATCACATCTTTTTTTAAAAATTAAAATTTGGTTAACGATTTCTTAGCGGTAAAACCTATTTAATTAAATAAATTGTGAAAATAATTGTGATAATTATAAGTTCAACTGTAGGTACCTCACATACCGAAGAATTTTTAATTATCACTATTATTTTCAAAGTAAATCGGTTTTACCGGTAATAAATCATTTTAAACACAGTTCAACCAAAAGTGGGTGGGAGTTAACAAATTCATATAAGTAAGTCATCTCAATATGGCCTAACGATGGTTTGTAAATAGCTTTGAACGCCGAAACAGCTGTAACTATAAATTAAAACTAAAATATTTGCAGAACTTAAAAAATGGCATTACTAAATTTGATTTACTTCAAACATAAAAAAATAAATTAAATGGAGTTCTACCGATTAAACACAACAATAATTAATACATTTATTTTCGCCTAGACGGTGTTATAATTTAATATGTTTTCTTACTGTGAACATTTCTATGAAAAGAAAATGTAGTTCCATTATCTCAAAATCAACTTTGATGGAGATGGTCCGCTTCACAATTGTGTCCCCCATTTGTACGGACATGTATATTTTTATATTATATCCGAAGAAGTCAGTAACACTGTGGCACCCCGATTGGTTAAACTGGTGAGGAGGTGGTGTAGGTCTAATTATAATTTAAGGCATTTAACGCACGAATACGATTTTGAACGGTTATTTTGGGAGTTACTTTGAACCAATTTCCTTTACGGTTTATATTATGTTGTATTATATGATGTGTTTTAATCACAAAATAATGTTAAAGCTGAAAAAACTTTGTTGATAAAACCAACCGGATAATGATTACTTAGTATGTATTTCTTCTTCTTCGTATTGCGGGAGAGAGTTGTTGGGGGTCATAGTGGGATGCGGGGGGTTATTCAGCCAGTCGACGACATCGGGAGTCACAGATGTACCATAGAAAAACTGATGAAAAGGACATTCTTCTATGATATGTTCTGTCGTTTAAGTATGTCCGCATTCACAAGGTTCGGAATCCTTAAGGCATTATGCATCATATATGCACAGAGGCTGTGACTGCACCAAATGCGGTTTAATGAGGTCCACGTCTTTTGAGAGAGAGAGAACATTGACAATTTAATTTAAGGGTCTACGACAAGGTGTTTCTTTTTTACATCCGAGGTCTGTCTCTGAGTTTTCCACGACTCTTTAGAAGAGTATAGTGATAGAAGCAGTATTTCGCCTTCAGTCCAAAAAGGTTTACTGGATGTCAGGCGGCTGGTCGGGAGGTTTGTAAGGTTTTTCTAATAAATCAATAATGAAATATAAAATCCAAAAGCAATAAAAGTACATTTTTTTGTACTCCGCTGAGTGCAGAAGAAGTGACATCTAGGCTCAAAGTTAAATAGCTTACCGCTCGACCAAAAGATTACACTTTGAACCTCTTGCATACAAATTACTAATATGCATATTGATTTAATGTACTCGTATAGATGTAACACAGATATTATTCAAAACAACCCCTTTCTACCCCAGAGATTGGGTTTGATAATATTGTGGAATACCCAAAGTAAACCTTTACGATACACAAAACAAAACCTAATCAATTATTCATGTTATCATAATAATAATAGCTATTAGGCAAATCTCTGTACGAGGGACGTTCATACCCCATTAAAACTTACTGCTTGAAACTTGCATGAAAAAAAAAATTATTTACTCGACACAGGAGGCCCTGAAGGGTTTCCATCAAGTAATATGTCATCTTTATGAATGCTGTATAGTAAAAATAAAAATACTTGAATTACCTTTATAGCGCCATTTTCGTGGGAAAATCACCCCAGGGGCGAAAGGGTGTGGAGGTTATTCTTAAAGAAAGGATGGTGTGAACCTAGGTCTTGAAGAGACCCAAGTTATAGGAGGAAGGACACATAGGGGCTGGCAAAAAAATACGTTTTTTTTATTTATTTCATTACAGTTAATACTTAAGCACTTTTATTTTTAGGTACTTAATTTTATAACAAAATTGTTAAAATCCTGGCGCAGATCCGTGAAAAATCACGGGATGATATAATTATAGAACTTGTAAAGCATTTAATCTTTGAAATCTGAAAGCTTTTTAATAAAAATGAAATTTTAAGATAAAAATAAATTATAATTAGGAATATTTTTTTTTAATTTAAGAATAAAGATAACAATAAAAATCTTGCCACTGCCGAGAATCGAACCTCGACCAACTGCTTGGAAAGCAACTTTGCAGACCCTTCCACTACCAATTATTTTGAGAACTGTATCATAAATTCAATATATGCACTGGAGAAAAATATAATCTATATATACGAGTGTATATACAAATCAATGTAAGTTTGTTTGTTTGTTTCTTTGTTTGTCCTCGGTGTTCTCGAAAATCACTGGACCGATTTCGCAGAAAGTAGCACAGTTTATTTTTATTCGTGCCGGGAAGGTGTAGAAAGTAGTTCGAATGAAATCCGACATGTAAAACTGTTGCTATAACGTTTTTAAATTAGTATGAAAAACATTGAACTCGCTATGTTTTATTTAGGTTAGCCCATCGATATAACCCCCTGGTTAGCCACAGATTGCATATTAAAAGAAATAAGTTTTTTTTCGGTAGAATATTTTCAAAATGGAAAGCACAAGTAGGTACCTACTTAAGAACTTCATGATTTAGATACATTTTGAAAAAATAAACGTTTGGAATGAAATAAAATATTCAAATGAATGTTTCTTTGTTTAGTTACCTTCGCTGCCAAATCAATTATTGTAGCCGAGCAAGGCCGGGTGCACATCAGCTAGTGTATTTTAAAATTGAGTTTTAGATTTAGAATGTTACGAGTTGCGTACTCACATTCTAACCGAAATTATATTGATTAATATTAAAACATATAGACGGAACAATTTCAGTTTTTTTTTTTTTTTAATTTATTAATATAAATTGCTCATTCAAAAAAAAACACATTAAAAAGGTCATAGGGCAAGCTCAAGGCGTATGGTGTAATTTTTTAATTAAAAAAAAATCGTAGATTTCCTACAACTTGTCATCAACAAAAAAAAAAAACCAATAATATTAAGTCAAGCTAAACGAATAAATTCAAAAGCTAAAGTGGGAGTCTTAAAGAATCTGTTGAGCTTTTCTATCAATATCGGAAAGGCGAGAAAACTTGTCTCGGGATACTAATCGCAAACTCTTGTAACAAGTTTCGGAAACAGGTAATCCTAATTCCAATTTACATAAGACGGGGCTAGAGTGCCATCAACACTTTCCAGAAACACCTGGAAACATTTTACTTTGAAACTTAGTTAGGAAGCCGTGATTGCCAGGGTAATCAGCGATCGGATTCTGCAGAGTTTTAGCTTTCACAATGATAAAATGAAAAGGCAGTACATTGTGAGCAGACGGATACAAAAAGCATTCTATTTTTAAGAGGTATCGTTTTTAACCATAGAATAACGAAGAACACCAAGCCCCCTGGAACAGAACATCGATCAAGGATTTATCGATAGTGTCAGTAACCTGTCAACGTTCCCGAGCATGACTACAGATCGCTAACAAACGACAAATAGTTCAAATATATTAAACATGCTTATTTTTGTTGACGCGAAATGTTGTTGAACCGTTGGCTGTCTGCAGTCATGCTCGTTGACATATTACCGACATTATTGATAAATACTGTGTTAGGGGGTCAGGAGACCTGTCAGGAGGATTCTGGTTCCTTTTAAGGCAAATTCCTTATCATTTTCCTTAGCATTAAAGACATCTTGTTTAACTGCAATTCCGATTCTCTCATTCAGCGAATGACATTCATTAAAAAATGTATATTTTCGCAGCTTTAACAAAAGAAAAGGTCAATATTAATTAAATTACTAATGTTACAAACAAAATTAATTATAAGATAACAATTTTAATTATAACTTAACAATGTAACAAGTAAAAACAATGTACATTATATTAAAATTACATTATACGCATTGTCTAATGTAATTGTTTTTAAAAGTTTTGGTTCAAAACCTCGTGTCGCTTGAAAATATTTCATCAATATTTGTTTTCAAATAACATCTTAACAATCTGTTTAGGACTTGTTTACTACGTCTCTCCGGAATTCCGCTGTTAAGCAAGAAGTCTCTAAGCCTAAGGAAAAGGATAAGGAATTTTCCTTAAAAAGAACAGAATATGTCTCCATAAATATGATGTCGGCGTCTTTCGTGATCCAAAACTCTGGCACTCGGGCCTTAAAATGTCTAATACAATAAATATTTCATCATCATTTCATTTCTATCAATTTATATTTTTATTCCAAAGAAAGACAAACATTGCCGAATTACGATTAACCTAAAAATATTTTTTAAATCTCCTACTACTACCATAGTAAGCGGAAGATGTTGCTTGTGTCGTGATGAAGGACTTAGCCAGTCGAGGAATCGAACTCACAACGCCTGTGTGGGCTCAGACGCGATTCCATCTCAGCCACCACTGACCGGACGTCTGATCGGACAAATGGAATGGCAATGAGCAATGCAGGTAGTAAAAGAGAAACGGAGCATTGTATTTTCTGTAATTTCATTGGTTCTTTAGGGGCTAGAACTAAAAGATACTAATCAGTAATCGTCAAAGGCACACCGGCTTCCATTTAAATCTACACGGACGGTACTTCCTTCTTTATTCTACTGTTTTTTTGACATAATCGAACTATATTTTGTTAGCGAGAGCTACCTTTGATGGAAGGGTGAATGGAGGCTATGCAATAAACCTTCTCAATACCAAGTTGGGCTTTCCCTCCGCTCCAAGATGATACGCCAGGTTTACCTTAATATTTGAGTTATTTATACATTCCTCCATATATTATACTCGTATAACTTAACATATTTTAAATAAATGCTGTAGAAATGAGATCTCTGAGACGAATTTGTGGTAAAACCATATATGATCGAGTGAAAAATGTTGAGATTCGTAAAGAATGCAAGGCTGATGTATCGTAGTGAGCAAGATTAAGAAAGGGACGCTTAGATGGTTTGGGCATGTAGAGCGAATGAACGAAGAAAGGAGTGTAAGGAGAATATATGACGCGAATGTGAATGGAAGAAGAAACCGGGGACGCCCGAGGAAGACATGGCACGATCAAGTGAATCAAATACTCGAGTCGGGCCATGTCAGAAGTCGGAATAACAGAAGAGAATGTATGAGGCGTTGTATGAATGTGAATGAAGCAAAGAAGTGTATGCCAAGATCGAGTTGTTTGGCGGTCCGTCCTCTCTGCCTACCCCTGCGGGGAAACGGCGTGATGGTTAGTTAGTTAGTTAGTTATTTTAAATAAATTATTTTTACACGTTTACTAAAAATTTTAGATTTGTACAGTTTTTATTTTTATTTTATTTATTTCCATATATTATTTATTCCCTTGTTATCTTTTGGAATGCTGTGCAGCGGGTAGGTTATAGGAAAGGATGGTGTGAACCTAATTAGACCCAGTAAGTTATCTCATACTCATGTTTCAGGAGAGAGAAAATAAATAATGAAGTCCCAAGTAATTAAACAGTCTATTTATAACATGAACGAGTCATAAAATGACCCGTTCTCATGCGACACATACAAATGCAAATGGCTTCGTTCAGACAGTCCACACAACGCATGTGAGTCACTTCCAACTAGTATATAAATAAGCCGACAAAAGGGCAAAATGAAGGGACTGGCATCATTCGTGGCCGCATTAATATTTTCGGACACTTCCATTAATGTACAACTATTGCTTGATACGTGTTCACACTTGTCGAGCTCATGTGCCGCACGCCTCCCGGAGTCAGAAGGCTATTCACGTAATAATTTAGGGCACGCGTTTGGCATGGCTCCCTGTTGTGCAGCAGCGCCGAAAGGATCAATGATGCTAGTTCTTGGGAGGTACACCTTCCATTAAAGGATCGATAGAACAAACCTTAGAGTAATATTGTTACTCTAAGGAACAAACACAGAAATTCTTCCTTACGTCTATATTCTAAAGATCTCTAGATGTCCGTTCATAAATGGGAATATATCCGACGGGTATTTGTCTGAAGGCAGGAATTTTCAATTCATCCAGACGTAGGAATAATAATGTAAGTAGGCATCTTTAACGAGGTATTCCGAGTAAAATTTCGATAGCGGTACTTGTCGAGTAGCGTATATTATCTGTTTCAACACATCTGAGTAGGACTCTTCAATTTTTTTTGTCTGTAAAACACTTTTTTTTCTTCATTTATGTGAGTAGGACACAAGAGTCCCAGTTACTTCCAACCGTTTGGAGCCTGTGAGACTATGGCATCTCTAATTCGGGTATGATGTGACGCTGAAGGTATTGAGGAGGGGAAGGAGATGGGGGAGAGGAAGTCACCAAACACGGCTAAAGCCATTTCAAGCAATGTTCCGATTCTGAATAGTGGTCTTCGCCAGGGCGATACTGACAGTGTCTACCACTCTAGAACGTGCCGCAAATATACTACATATTATTTTTAATTAATAAAATGTTTAATAACACAATTTAATCAAATAAAATTTAAATGCGCAAGCCAGGATTTGAACTCGCGACCTCCGGATTCGTAGCCGAGAATCGTAACCACTCAACCACTACAAACATACATAGTTTTTTTTTTGAATTTGTTATCGTTTCATGTTTCCATGTACAGTTATCTTTCCTTAGTTTAATTTTTGACTTAATTTTTTTATTTATTATTTTATCAGTAAAACACCAAATATGTATATATTTTTGAAAATTTAGAACTTGTTAATCGTGTTTAAGTATACTTAACTTTCTCTAGCTGAAACATTTTATATTTTTCTTTAATATATGTATTTTTTTATACTATACAGTGTCACAGACCAGAATCTCTCGATCCGTTACGTAAGCACATTTGTATTGGCAATCTTAGTAAAGTTCATCAATAGATCTAATATATAAAATATCCCCGACTAGCCCTACTCAGGGTAGATGGATGTATACGAAAAAGGGATACATCCGTCTTTTAATTGTGTTGTCAGTTCGTTGATGGACGATTTTCGAAATTACCGCTTAGTTATCATTAATAAAAACAAATACATATAAATAGGAACAGGAATAGGGAATTCAAAATAAAAAAAACAACTCTCTTTTGCCATATAAAAATACCTGGCAGTCAGGTCTATATTTTTATAGCTGAATTGAAAGGCTCTAGGAAAAGCTTTAACCTTTCTGTGGACGCCTCCAGATTATTAAAGGATAGAATGAATTTGAGTGATTTTAAATGATTTCAGTTTTATCAAAAAGCAAAAGGGAAATAAATAAGTAAGTAAATTGGAACGGAACCCATTGTTGGTTGCAGAAGCTGGTGACAGGGCGAAATCTGGTGACAGGTAGGCTCCTCAGACTAGAATGAATGTCTCCTGTCTTTCCAACACCCCTTGCCGTCGCTTTACCCCCTCCCCTTACCAAACGGAGCGGCTATAGACAACTTATGTTTATTTATGGTTAATTCCGGGTCTGCGGTTTGTCAACCTTAGTTGTTAGGGACTTGCTTCATAACAACAGTTATTTTTAAATATAGACGAACGCTCCTTTTCTAAGTTCAAGCAATAACTTACATTAGGAAAGAATATGTACGAGTAAAGCACAAAATCACAGAATATGTAACAAACTAATACCATCTATTTTATATCTATTAATTGATAAAGTAAAGTTTTTTAAGGCAAGATTTTTGTGCATAGCGCAAAGGATAACAATTATTTTTATAAACAATAATTATTAGCCTGAAACACTCATCCAAATTGAAAAAACCTTCCGAGAAAAGATAAATGTCGCCGACAGGACTCGAACCTGCACCCTTCTGATATCCGGTCAGATGCTCTACCGTTGAGCTACGTCGGCTCATCGCAAACCCGCCAAGTTAATCAATATATACTAGTGTTTCATTCAATAATTACTGTTTTTTATTATATTTCACCTGTAAACAACCAACTTTATTAGTATGAGGAAGGCTTGTAACGGCTAATATATTTTTTTTCCTATATGATAATATCCTATGATTACACTAACTTGACGAGTAGTTATTTAACACTTTGTATGAATCCACTTTTATTTTGTATATATGTCAACTAGTTTCGATTCTGCTGAATATTCATCGGGACTGACAGTATATTTTTCAGTCCCGTTGAAGATTCGGCAGAATCGAAACTAGTTGACATATACACAAAATAAAAGTGGATTCATAAAAAGTGTAATTATTTTAATTCATCATGTCAATCCACAAAGTGTTTGCTTATTACGAAAATCAGTTATTCAACAGTTTACTCAGGGGTGATGAAAAACCTTCGAAGCATCTCATTGTAGGGGTATTATGTTATGATTCCCTAATATAAAAGTGGAACGAGGTTAAAACACTTGTATCAGATTTATCGTTTCAATACTAATACTAACCATTGTTCTATCAACAATATGAAAGCCGTACAGATTTTAATTAAATATTTCCCGAATGTTTCACAAGTTGGGGCTAATCCATGCATAAACCTTAAAAAGTAATAAAATAATTTCCATTTCTCGACTTTATATTGCCGACGTGGCGGGAATGTTTATTTCTCAAACCGACCAAAAAACTTTCCTAATAATATTGTAATTTTGTCACGTCTTACTGTTATTTGTAGTTAACTGGGAAAACAAAGTGTGAAATGTATAGCGCCCGTTAAATTTTAATGCGAAAATTTCATCATTGTTAATATAAGCAGTAAATTTGTACTTACATATTTTTTGACGAAATTATTACAGAGGATAATTCAGTGAGACAATCTTATGTCATGGTTAGTTTTGGCTCTATCCGCAAATACGATTTTAATGAAGCTCGATTTGGTGCTAATTTCGCTTCCGTTTGTATTAATTTAAATGCACACATTAAATTCCACGCAAACCTACCTACCAGTGGCGTGCATTGCTCCGTGACCAAAGGTAGGCTGTCTGTAGTTTTTCAAGTTCGCGTGTGAAATGTGCATTGAATATTTGAAAATATTTCTTCAATAAAAGAGAAATCATTTTGCGGTGTCATATTTAAAAAAAAAATGAATAGGAAATATTAAATATTAAATATTCTTTATATTCCTGCTGAGCTTTCGAAATATATTGATATGTATATATCAATAAAGTGGTGATTACAAAGTAATTATAATTTATTCATTAATAATGACGCTACAAAGCGAATACCAATATTTTGAAGAAATTATAGGAAATATTTTGTTTAAACCCGTATTTAATATTCAAATATCAAAACACTAATTTATTATCATCTTTCGATAATTGTTGTGGTCTTTTTTAAAATACTTACTGAACTTTATAATAATTGGTATGTATTAATAGAGTGGTGATTACAAAGTAAGTTTTAATTTATTTACTTAATAATAACATGGAGTTCTACGAATTAATCACAAAAAACAAATAACAATTAATCATCGCACACAACACAAACATGCGTACGTATCTCATATTGAGCAACTTTCCAGGAGAGCCAAAACACTGTTTTTTTGCCGGATTCTTATACATTTTATTATATGTTTCGCTAATAGATTATTATAAGATTCCGCCAAAAAAAATATGTTTCGGCTATCCTGGAAAGTTCCTAAATATGAGATAAGTCTCTTTGTTATGGGCGATAAAATGATAGTACAGGTTCCTAATAAATTCATGAAAAAATACTTTTTGCTTAGAAATATGCAGCCTTTTCATTTATTTTTTCAATAATTTGTTCTCACGGTAATTTTATTATGGTAGGCACAGTTTTTCAACCTTTATGGGCTGCACGCCACTGCTACCTATATATCTATAAATATATCGTCAAGTCCTCGCATTCAGAATTTCTATGTACATGTTAATTTACTTACATATAACTTCCCTTAAAAACTATAATTAAGAAAAAATATTATTTTCTAAGATAATCTCCATTCTGATGTCTAGTTGAAAACATAAATAAATTAAATTCCCTCGATAGAAAAAAAATGCAAAGTATAAATAACACGTGTGATTCTGTTATTTAACACGTAATGGTATTTTTAAATGCTTCTTAAGTCATCAATCTTGAGATTTTTGCTCTATTCTAAATATATTGTATTTTATTAAATATTTTTTAAAAGGTCGCTTACGCCCAAAGCGGTATTTATATTAGCGCGCTCCCTCTCTCTTCCGTAATAACATATCTTATTTTCAAACAATGTTCAGTTTCCTGTCCGAGGGATTGCTGGATCTTGATGCGTATTTCACATAATAAAATATGTGAAACTCTAGAATTTCGACGGGTTTACTTAGAAACCTATTGTATTGCACAAGAATTTGAATGTCACAAGATTTATTTCAACAGTTTATTTTATTTTCCACGGGTATTGTTAAAAAATGTGTAAATTACGTATAGTATCCTAGGCTACGAATCCGGAGATCGGGGGTTCAAATCCCGAAGTGCGTAAGTAAATGTTATTCGATTAATATAAGTTATTTGACAATTTATGCAATTATAATAATAAATAGTATATTTGCGGCACGTTTCAGAGTGGTAGATACTTTCAATACCATCCTGGTGAAAGATCAACATTTCGAACCGAATCATTGCTTGAAATGGCTTTAACCGTGTTTGGTGACCAGTTCGGAATAACTAGGTACTTCACCGCATTCTTCCTCCCCATCTCCTTCTCATCTTCATTACCTTTAGCTACTCAACATATCTCAATTGGGAATGCCATAGTCTCACTCGCTTCTGACGGTTGGGAATAGTTGAGACTTTGTGACTGCACTTAATACAATGATATTTGAAGGTTGATTCATAGCTCGATGGTTAGAGCCAATGTCTGGATAACGGAAGATTCCACCTTAAAGTCACGATGTTCTTCTATATTTTCGTTAAAAAAATTTAATGCGTGTGTATGCTGTGATGATTAGTAACATTGTTTCAGTGTTTAAAAAATGTTTTATTTCGCAAAGATCTTGATTAACTCGATCACACCTGTCTTCCTAGTCATCATCTTATATTTTCCTTATTCTACATATTTTTAAAGTTTTTTTCCACCTTCGCTAAACTTCCACCGCCTGTTAGTTTACGACCCCGAACCCTGGGGTAATATATTATTCCAGTTTATCCTCCGACTGACAGCTGAGTAATAATGTAAAGCGAGCATTCAGAAGACTATCTCGTTTCAATCTGAATTAAGTTCGTGCGGATGTGAACCGTCAGGCACGATACAATTATTATTATTGTGCCATGTTGTAAAAGTTTTCAAAATGTAGAGAAGGTGGATGAAAGAGAGTTGGGTGTCATGACTGTCATGTAAATCTCTTCTATGTGTGTACTCCTCCAGAGAACACAACATCTTACCCGAAATTAGACAGTATTTAAAACATCTATATTTTATTTAGAGTAATACGTTTTTAGCATTCATTTTTAATATCAATTTAGATCTTCATGGTATCTCCTTACTTTTATTTTACTGTTTATAAGATAACATTAACTAATCTCAAATTAAAATATGAAACAGAAAAGACACATAAAATAAAAAAGGTAACAGGACCAGCGCTCTAACCAATTTATCTATTGCCACCTTATTGCTTTCCGTAATTTTTATCGATATCATACTTCAATGTAGGAACTCATAATCATCTCGAATTAATTCCCGTATATTTTTGGCTGTTCTTATTTTGACTGCAAGATTCTACCCGAACTTATTTGCAATCTAGATATTGTCTTAGATATGCCTATATCCGATTTTTATTAGTATGGGACATTTATTGACATTTTCTGCAAGACTAACTAACGATCACGCCTTTTCCCCGCAGTGGTAGACAGAGAGGACGGACCGCCAAACAACTCGATCTTGGCACACACTTCTTGCTTCATTCACTTTCATACAACGTCTCATACATTCTCTTCTGTTATTCCGACTTCTGACATGGCCCGACTCAAGTATTTGATTCACTTGATCGTGTCATGCCTTCCTCGGACGTCACCGGCTTCTTCTTCTATTCACATTTGCGTCATATAGTCTAGGAATAATATTTTGATCTTGATAATATTAACAAATTTCAAATGAAATTCTGAAAGAGAAAAGATACATGAAATAAAAAGGTAACGGTCGCATCTAGGACTCGAACCCAGAACCTCTCGGCTTATGAAGGACCAGCGCTCTAACCAATTGAGCAAATACCACATTATTACTTTTTTTAAATTTATGAGCGAATAAGTATGCCAAGGGAAAAAATAACAGGTTTTAAATGGTAAATTTAAAAAAAACTCCATCAAGTAATGATTTAATTTTCATCATATACTCGTAGACAGTAATATTCGGCTAAGGCTGAAACGATATTAACGTGTAAACATAATGCAAAAGTAATGAATTTTAATAATGGCAAAACCAACTTATGTATTGCTTTAATTCTAGTAAAAATATTCCAATAATTACACTTAATTTGTAATAATAATAATAATAATTAGATGATTTGCATAGCGCATCGCCTCAATTTGCTAGGGTTTATCTTATTATGTACAAACAGATATAGAAACATACTTTCCTGGTAGGTAAATCCAAATTACAATAGGCAGGACACGATATTAGAAAACACTGCGCATTGTATGATATTGCAATTACTATTTAAATCTTATCTGTCATTGATATTATATTTATTAGGTGTTATACAATGTTACCTACTAAAAATACCCATCCGAAATTGTGGGGTTACGTGTGTAAAAAACTGTTTGTGGATTGTAAATAACGGCAATAATAATGATGGCTTTGAATGATTGTAATAAGGGATAGTTTTAAATTTAAAAAAATAAAACATTAACTTTGTTTACATCACTTTTATTTATACTTTAGCCAACAGGGTTTCGCTACTACCCTATCTTCGTCAGGGCAGTATATTACTAAACTATGAACTAAGATACACATGTGTTATGGATTGATAAAAGCGGGCGAGTGAAGGGCCGAGGGTGGGAGATCATCAGGTACCTGGCAGGGAAGGGCGTGTACTTTGTTTATTGGGAATAATTTAAGAATTGGACTTTTATTTAAATTTATTTGGTTATTAATAAGTCTAGTATTAGTGTTTTCGGCTTTGCTTATTTCTAACACTTCTAAATTATCAAGTCGAATGCCTATTCCATTTTTATGCAGTAAACTAGTGACTTTTTTAAATTATAATGTCACATCACCAAGTTACCGCTTCATATGAAAATATAGATAGTTTTAAGGTTTAAAAAGAACTAGTATAACCAAACACTTACCGAATAATGTAGAGACCGAACAAGCTCATCTCAAAAAAATTTTTTTTTCCTCTCCAAACAACAGAGCACTCCAAACAATTACTGTCAGATCACTGATCACTGAGT
Organism: Halesus radiatus; assembly: GCA_022606495.2. Taxonomy (NCBI): domain Eukaryota; kingdom Metazoa; phylum Arthropoda; class Insecta; order Trichoptera; family Limnephilidae; genus Halesus; species Halesus radiatus. The sequence continues at coordinate 10,488 of JAHDVE020004841.1, read as the reverse complement.
GTTCCATTTTTAAAAAGGTTGTGAAGGTAATTAAGGTAGGAACCAAATACATTATCATTTCAAAACTTAACAGAAGGTAATTGACAAAAGAAGAGTTGGTGTTTATTTGAAATGTGAATGTTTTTTTTTTGTTAGAATTTAGGACTGTAGAATAGATTTTTTAAGTAACCGGTAAAAAACTAAAAAAAAAACTCCCTCGGTTTAAATGAATCTTCGATAATAATTATTTACATTTACAAATATCTAAAGTTATTTACTGTAGGTATCTATTGCGATATATATCGGTATACGGGCGAATATTTTTGAACTGTGGCCTAAATACTAATCTGGTTTGATTATTAAATATAAAATGCAGACTTAATCCATTGGTTCTCTTAATAAAAAATATATAATTCTAGTTAAATATTTTTGCTCTGAATCGACAGATTATTGATACTTTAATCCCAACTATTTATCCTCTTTTTTTCATACTTAAATTAACACAGTTTTGTTTTTTACAAATTTTTCAAATGATTGGATTCAATAAGTTATGAAAATATTCTCGTTTTGCAAGTGTCCGCACACGTATGCGGCGGCAAATGCGACAAGTGCCTGGTGGAGCGGACGTGTCGCGGTTTTTGTCCGTGTCCGACCCCCCGACACCCGGACTTACTTTATAGTGTCAAACTTCCCGTGTAATAAATGGCCCGCAGACCTTCGTACAAATTACATGCTCGGTGTAAAAAAACACCTCCAAGAGGGTGGGTTCCATATAAATTATATCGGAAACGAGGTGTCGGGTTAATCTCACGTGCTTTGATATCAACGATCAGTAGCCGAAGATTCTATAGAACCGTATAGAGTCTAGAACGTGAATGGTGATAAAGGAGCGTAATCCTTTTGGGGTTTAAATATGTTGATGTTAAATATGTGGAAAGGGCTTATTTCGTGATCGTTTTCAACCCTAATGATGGGAGTTGGTACAATGAATCTTACATAAGCCGGATGCTACTGTCTTGAATCTGAGTACTACGATTCCAAATTATCCGTCTGATTTATATATCGTGGAAGTTATTCGGGTATAAAATACCTTGAATTCATGTTCAGTTAATTTTCATAGCTCTGACTTGTGAGCAAAATCTCAATGGTAGAATGGTGAGTTATTTGTATCTGTACTCAAAGTACGCAAGTCAAAACTCTGATTATACTATTTTTCACATTAGTATAAATTGTCATATTTCTATAGCGCCGCTCACTGATAAAATCACCTCAAGGATAAAAATAATATCACGACAAAACAAGGCGGTATGGTTTATGTGCTTAATTTGTACAACTAGATATAGACAGCACTGTATAATATTCCAAAGGTTTAATAATTATTTGGAGATCTCTCTTACCCAAAGATTGCACAGGCTGGGTAATGAGCATTATTCAATGGATGTTTACCGTTACAATATTGCGTCCAGGCTAAAAATCAGTTAATTTGAATATTTTTATAAAGTTTTTCATGTGCACCTTTTTTATCGTTGTAGTTATTGTGTTACATTCTGTAAAACACCCTATCAGGCGTAATAAAGGTTTGCTGTATTATAAACACGCTTTACAATTGTCCATGCTTTACAAAGTCATAATAATTATAAACCTATCAACCACCCATTGCGCTGTACCTAGGTACTTACATAGTACCCACCTATTTACTTCTTTACCATACTTAAGTTATTATATTATGTACTATACACTTGTTATACTCCTTTGTAAAACCTGCTGTTATAATGAAACTACTGATAAAACTGTTACTCATTACGCTGTAACTACATACTTATATTGTACCTAGTTACTTCTTTTATACTCTAATTATTAAATTATATCCTATATTTTTATACTCTTTTATACTACAGTTTCATACCTAATAAATAAATAATTATAAATATTTGTAAATGTAAATAATTACTATCAAAATCTCAAATAAAATCAATTTTCAAATAAATATCTACTCTTCTTTTGTCAATAACCTTCTAATAAATATAATACCAATGACAAATAGGATTTAAACAGTAACTGCAATGTCATGCGATGTGCAGTAATATATGTGTCCTGTGCGTGCAAAGTCATATCATCTCAACCCAAAACAGTGTAATTTAACGTTTTAATCTGGAGTGCTCTCCCAGGTAAGTATGTTTTCTGTATATGTACATAATAAGATAAACCCTAGCAAGTAGTATTTGAACAGCGGCCTTGAGGTGATTTTCACAAAAACGGCGCTATAAAAATCATCCAAGTATTATTATTAACTATGTGATAAATGTATGAACATGTAAAACCCTTCTAGGCATCAATAAATCAATGAATAAATATTTAATGAGCATATTTAGTTAAATTTTATTATTTCAGAGCGGAAGATGTTCCTAGTGTTGACAATTCAGAATCGAAACCTACGTAGCTTGAATGGCCTCTAGCTGTATTCAATATACACATATATATGTTTTTACAATGTTCCATTCCCATGAGTTATCAATTCAACTCGTTTTAGGACTAATTTTTACTACTACAAAATATTAAAATTAACAAAGTTTTCAAGGCAAATATGTAAATGAAAATATAAAATAAATAAATATGCGTATGCAAGGCTTCAAACATACGGATACAATAGCAATACATAACAACGTTTTACAAGAATATACCTACATCTAGATCTGAATACCGGACACTTACCCAACATACTTCTTCTTTCCTTCCTCGATTCACTTTCCTCAATCTCACAACATTACCCCAATAGGGTATTTTCACCGTTTTTTTACTACTTTATTTTAATGTTGACGAATAAATTTTCTATAATGATTTAAAATGTGCCAATGATTTGTTGCCAAAACGACATGTTCGTGAATGTCACGCCGGCCAACGTTAGCAGGTTCCCGGTAACAGCTTTCTTATCAACCAGTAGCGTTTTCTACGTCATAATGCCGTTTGAAGGGTTTAGGAATTAACGGGGAGAGGGACGTCGGAGAGTTTTTATTTATTAATTCAAAATAATGATAGTATTATTACGCAATACGATAAACATAATATTTTTAAATAGAAAAATGTTTGTTAAATATTTTATAAATTTACATAGGCTTAGCATTTATCAAAATCTAATCAGAAATATTACCTTTTTCTGACCGTCCCATTGTATGTTTTACAAAATATTTAAAATACAAATATGAATTTAAAAGTGGAGAAAAGTATGTTTAATCATTTATCGTTGCGTTTTTGTAAATAAACGTAACCAAAGATTTGTAATCCGCAATTAAAAAACGCAAGTAAAAACAATGTTAGAGGTAATTCCTAGTTTGTGGAACTAAGCCGTTGCGGGATGCTCAAAGCCCCCCTATACTGTGGGCAGCAGGACTAAAATAAACTCTTTTCGGAAAAATCTCTATTTCTAATTATGTTTTTTTTTAATAAAATTTGATATAAAATTATTATAGGAATATGATTCGAAGACAGGAATACTAGTGTGGATGGTCTTTAATACCTAATACCATTGACACGTGTCGCTAGAGTTTGTTTGTTCCGAGCTACTTGGTATTCCGCGGAGCTTTCAAACGAATTGACGCGCTGCCGATCTCCTTGGAGGCTTCTTTTCAAAAACACAAACATGAAAGTGTATCATAAAGCTTTATTATCTCGCTAATAGCCTTTTACGTGCTTGACACGTATTCCCACCAGAACTGATGACATTATAACACTGAATGTTTTCGTTTGGAATTTTGGATTACTCTGTCGTTTAGATGGGTTTAATAACACTCATAGCGGAAGCTTTATAACTTAATAACTCCTTTACAATTCAATATAAAGTTTCATCAATTTACCAATATTTCAAAGCTCACGTTTACTTACTCAGTAGTGTTTACTGTAACAAATATGAAGAACGTTATTTTTATTTACTAAAGTCAAAATTCAAGTTGGATCTCAATTTTGAATTTGGCAGCCACATCTGGTCTCGAGCCCCAAAATACCTGAAAAACTCCTGACTATGTGCAGAAACGAGCGGCCCGTTTGATAGATTCTCCTATCTTAACAAATGGATAGCAATCTTTAGAGCACAGGCGTCAGGTGGAAATGTTGTTCTTGTTCTTCCGGTATTTCAATGCTCTGAGGAACTGGCATCAATGATCTCTTTGGCACCGATCACTCCTTATTTTCCTCAAAAAGACTCCCCTTCACAGCATCCTCAATATAACATAGGCCCCGAGGAAAATTTCTAATACAAAAAAAAAACTAAACAACACATTTTAAATTTCTGCCTGATCAACGTGGCCCTTTATTGTATTTTTCTGGCTGGTAAGATCCTTGACTCTAGGATTAAATCTCAAAAATTTTAACCTGAAGGATTTGGTTAGTTTTTTTTCGATATTTATTATGGAAAAAGCTTACAGTATCGCCCTGACCATCAATCAAAATCCCAACTTTGTTAGAATTGATTTCCGCTATTTTTTTAATAATTAGGGCTGAATTACCAGATACTTGGCAACTACTTTTCACCTTTCTCTCCGGTTCTTTACCACCAAAAAATATTCTCCAAATGGGGATGGCATAATCTCACTGGCTCTGGTAAGTTAGTCTTTTGAGTGCATATTTATTTCATCGATTAATAGATTTCGTTTGTTACAAAATTGTTTGGTTACAATAACAATAATAATGATAATGCTTTATTCCAGAAGGTATGCAGGGGTAGTGCAATGCAATGCGTTCCATGGGTTACAATTTTAACATTTGCAAAGAAATAACGATACATAAAAAAAATGTATGGACATTAGGGTCCAAAAATTTTTTTTTATTATTTTTCATCTGACCGCTCCGTGAATTTGTTACATGTATTCATAGTAATAACATAGTAAGATTTCAGCGAGATGGCTCAAGTAAAAAGGGGTGCTCAATCGAGTGTTGTTTTTGAAATTTTTGTGTAAAATGCTTTTTTTTTTTTTTTGTATAATATTAATTATATACAGTGGGAACTTATACCCGCTAAGCCACTGCAAGTAGCTTGTCAGCAGGAGTTTATTTCAACAATATAATATAATACAACAATAAATTACAATCATCATACAAATGTAGGGCAAAAATTATTATATTTAGGCGCATGCATCTTGTCCTGTACATAAGTTGAGAAAAAAAAAAATTAAAGAGAAAAAATAATGGTAAAAGCATTACAGATTTGTTATTGAGATACTAGAGTCCAATTTTATAACACCGATTTAAATAATATTATAAAAATGTCAATATCATAAAAAATATCAAAATTATAAAAGTACTAATATTATAAAAGTATCAATATTATAAAAATATCAATATTATAAAAACATCAATACTTTTAAAAATATCAACATTATAAAAAACATTCATATTACAAAAATATAACTATTACGTAAATATCAGAAATATCAAAGCATCTGTAAGTATTAAATAGATTAAGAAATAAAAATTTAAAAGATATATACATAAAACAGCAGTACAGGTTGGTTATAATGAGGATAGACTTAAATATAATAGTAGTATATATATATATAACAGTAAGTACACCAGATATCTAGGAGCTATACAACCATGGAGACCGTCATATTTGTTACCATCAATACACAAGGTTACTTTCCAAAAGCCAACACTTTAACATCAGTGAGAATTTCATCATAGGACAATTGTTTTTAAATTCGTACGGCAATTTGTTGTACAATGTATTCAAGGGTTCGTTGACCATATTTATTTTGAAATATTATATTCCTATATTATCATTCCTATATTTTGTGTGAAACGTGTATTGTGTACATGATCCACCACTGCCTTATACGGACTTTCAGATATATGTTGCAGTAGAATTTTATGCCACAAAAGACCACGAACAGGTAATACATTAATTGATTTGTACATGATATCAATGTCTCGCCTTTGGTTAAAAACTGTTTTACTTACTAACAATTTTACCATGGCGTTTTGAATCAGCTGTAAATGTTTTATGTTGGTCTTACAGGAGTGTCCCCAAGAAGTTATACCATACCTTATAGTCGATTCTGCTAGAGACAAATAAATTAGTTTCATAGTTTTTGTAGGCACGTATAATTTTATCTTGTGGAGTCTTCCTACAATGGCTCGAAGTCGCTTACAGAGGTTGGAAATTTGTACGTCCCATTTCATATTACAATCCACCGTAACACCTAGATACACGTACTGGTTGACTAATTCGATACTTGTACACGCGCAGGGCTGTTTGGTATTATTGTGAATGCAATTAAATGAATGGGATATGATTACAGGTGCCTCTCTGTACCTTGCATGCGGGGATCTTATATGCATCAATTTCGTTTTTTTAGCATTGATTATTAGACCAGAGTCATGTGACCATTTTAATAAAGAAATAAAGTCTACCTGTAACAATTTTATTGCAGTATCCAAATTTTCATGGGATATTATAAGTGCTGTATCATCAGCATATACATAATGTTTAACAAACGAGAATATTTTGTTCATAAGTGATACAAAGATAATATAGAGCGTTGGACCTAAAATTGACCCTTGTGGAACTCCTGTTTTGACATTTCTTCTTTTACTAAATTTGTCTGATATTTTTACCTGGATTTGGCGGTTGGTTAGGAAGTTTTTGAATAGTTTGAGAAAGTTTCCTCTTACCCCTATTGCCTCCAAAATATTTAACAATTTCATCGGGTCTATAGTATCAAATGCCTTTGAATTGTCTATAAACAGTACCAAAACATGTCTTTTATTATTCAGTTCATTATTTATATAGTTAGAGAAATCCTGAAGTAACATTTCAGTACTTTTTTTTTTTGAAAACCAAATTGATTAGGATCTATTAAAGAAAAGCACTCCAAGTATTTGCTTAGTTTTAAAGATATGTATTTTTCAAGAATCTTTTCTAGAGCGGGTAATATACTAATCGGTCTATACTATAATAAATCGGTTTTTAATATATTATAATAAAACTAATATAAAACTTTTTTCCACTTAATTTTATTTGACTGTAACCAGGTTCAGCCTGTCAAGACCATCTTCAGGCTTATATACACAAATATGGGGGAGGGTAAGAGGGGTGGTCTACAAGGATTTTATTCGAATATGTGGGTTTTCTTACAATTGTTACTAAGTGGTCTTTGGCTGTCTAATTTCAAATTATGTTGGTTTTTTCCAGTAGGCATAATTACCTCGGGCTTGTAGCTTTACTTCAATATTGTTTGGGAAAAACCTTACAAGTATCATGCATTATTAATGACCTAATTTTTAGTGTTGTCAAATTGTTATTATATTTATGGTGATATATTTATTCCAGGTCATTAATAATGCATATTACTTTTAAGGTTTTTCCCAATCATTATTGAAGTAAGGCCACAAGTCCGAGGTAGTTAAGCCTACTGGAAAAAACCAAAATAATTAGAAATTAGACAGCCAAAAACCACTTAGTAACAATTGTAAGAAAACCCATATATTCGAATAAAATCCTTGTAGACCACCCCTCTCCCCCTACCCTATATTTGTTTATATAAACCGTGAGTTGTGAATAATTATTATCAGTCTGAATATGGCAGTATGCTAAACTATTAAATAAATATTAAAATAAAGTAGTGAAGAGTTTTATAGACAAATTTAAACACTTATTTCGTAGACTGTGAAGTGAATCAGTGTGATAAAATGTGTTCATCTACTCGAAAAAAAGACAAAGTTTTTCTACTTGGGGTTCGAGATATTGAGCCATTGATGAGGTTTAATCAACTTCCTACTCTTCGGCAAGTTTTACTCCGTTTTCACCACATATTAAATGAATCAAAAAATGTGAAAGATTCCGCGCATATACTTATTCCAGAACTTATAAAAGTATGGAGTAAATCTGGTATTCCGGCCGGACAACAAAATCATTGCATTGAAAAACTGATTAAGTTTTATAAGAACTGGTTGCTATTGAAGAAAAATCGAGGAAGAAATTCTGAAGCACAAAGAAAAAGAGAGTATTTGTTTACAAAAGAACTAGACAAAATTTTTGATTTTGCCCATGGAAGCGCTTTGAATTTGATCAAAATTGCGGAAGACAGAGCGTTTCTTATCGATCAAAGAGGAGAACGTAAGATGATAATGACCTCAATCGACAAGAAACTAGAAAAGATCAAAGAACGCTCTCTAAAACGGAAACAAAGATCTGAAGAATTGAGAGAAATGGCTGAAATCAAGGACTCTTTCTTGCAATTACCTCCTGAGACTTGGAATGACAATGTTGATTACCTTCAAGGCAAAAGCTGCGTCACAAATTTGCGTGTTGTTAATGATACAGCGGAGAGAGGAGTTGAACTGTTTGAAGATTACAACACATTACTCACTAAGACTGAGGAAGAAAAGCAATTTTTACTTCACATCGTTGAACAAAACAGAAAAATCGTTTCCACTGAAACATCCAAAAAGGAGTTAACAAACATAGTTTTGAAAGATTGCGACTAATATTATGTTAAGTATTACTTTGTTACAAAATTTTATTCATATTTAAATAATTTGTATACTTATTTGATTAAAATACTTGTAATATTAATAAACCTTAAATTACGTGTTTTATTTAAAATCCTGAAATTTTGTCAAAAACTTATAATTCGATGAGCACCCCCTTGTATATAAGATAAGGGGCTGAAATTTTTAACACATCATAGGAATGGTAGGTGTAACAAATCAAGGGTACGGCTACACCTATATTTGATTATTTTTTTTTTACTATATAGACCTGGACCACCTTAATGGACATATATATATATTAATTGTTTTTGTGTTTAATTCGTAGGATTCCATTTTTATTTTTTTAAATTTAATGTTAATCAAATTTAATAATGTTATTATTAATTTCTCTAAGTATTTTTAGTTTTCATTATTGTGATAACTGTTTCGGTGTTCAAGGCCATTTTCAAATTGCGGTTAATCCACACTGTGACGACATATTAATATGATTTTATTCACTCCCACCCCATTCTAATTTGTACGCGCTTTTTTGAAAATAATGAAATAATAAAATAAAATGGCTTTGAACGCCGAAACAGCTGTCACAATAATACAAACTAGAAATACTTGCAGAACTTAATAATAACATTATTAAATTTGATTTACATTCAATTTAAAAAAAAATTATGTACATATATTAATTAATTCAAAACGCAAAGGTTTAATGGTGGATATCTAACGGTCCCCAGTCTCCAGAGGGAGACTCAATCCAGGCAGCCATAGCAGAAATTATGATATTCTTGAAATGGCGTACTGTATACCAGAAGCTTCCCATGCGGTGGCGGAAAGGTACCGTGAAAGAGTGCACTCGTCCCTTCAGGAACATTTCCGTTGCGCTGGTATACGGAATAGTTTGATATACATTATTGTAGGGGACCTTCAGCTTATGCCATTGGGATGCAGTGTAATGCACCCACAGTTCTGACTTATACAGAGATGTGAAGAATGCGTTCAACAGTAATGTTTTGACGTTTGTGCTGCAACATTGAAAACTCCTCGACCGCATACCTGCTCTAACGCATATTGCTTTTATAAAATTGTTTATTCGTATAATATAAATATATTATATTATAATTAAAAAAATAATTTATTTACACCACTTTATAAATATACATAAACATCTATATATTTCGATAGCAATGCTGTTATCATCAGGAATATATGATAAAAATTAGGACACAATAATTTAAGAATAGACAAATTATAAACATGACCAAAAATTCATTAAAGTAGGTAAGTAATTAATAAAAAATGACAATAAAAATAATAATTGTTTTAAAACATTGAATAACAAGTTTATATTAAAAATTTAAAAAATAAATTATTATTACTATTAATGTTTATACGAGTATTAAAATAAACTCAAGAGAATATTTAAATATTTAATTGTTTATTAAATTTAATTCACTACTAACGCTTTTCTTATTTCTAAAATTTCAAATTTGTCTAATTGTTAACGGTTGTATTTGTATGTAAAATTAATAAATTAATATATTCCTGATGATGACAGCATTGCTGTAGAAACATGTAGATGTTTATGTATATTTATAAAGTGGTGTGAACAAAGCGTATCCTTTAATTAATTAATTAATAATGACGCAACAAAGTGAATACCAATCGTTTGATGAAATTATATTATATTATAATGAAAAACATTTTTTGAAATATACGTTTTTGACCGATACGTTCAACTGTTTGAAAGGTTTAAAATTAAAAATTGCTTTACCGATTTTTTTATATATGTGAATTCCAAATCTCAACTATCTGTGTCAGTGGGATTATGGCAACAGAAATGGGACATGTTGAAGGCTGAATGAAGGGTAAGAAGATGATAAAGAGCAAGGTGGGGAAGTACTTGTCTAATCAGATCTATTCACCGAGCACGGTTAAAGCCATTTCAAGCAATGATTTTGAATGGGCGATACTACCACTCTTGATAATATATTATAAATCTACCTTCCGATGTTTAGAATAGAGACGTTTCCC
>JAHDVE020004840.1:0-146111 GCA_022606495.2 Halesus radiatus | reverse complement strand
TTTCTATTAAATAACGTTGGTATAATAATACGTACATTTTATTTTATTTTAGTCAGTGCATTTTTTTAATTCGGGTGTGAATTGTACATTACATATTTGAAAATGGCTATTTTATTGTATATTTATTATTTTATTTGCACCCTGTATTCGATTTTACATATTTAGTTAATAACAATAGTCACACAGGTGCAAAATACATCACAGTAGGTACATAGATAGTAGGTAAATAAAATAGATAGTTTTCATGAAATACAACAACTAAATATATAATTTGTCTCACAAATAAATACAGGAATAACATGGTGTAAGTACCATTCCAAATAATTAGCTACAGAGGTGAATATTCAAAAGATACCCATTCACTGATACTTATGCTCTAGAAACATATCTTAATAATTCTCGAGGATACATGCAATAACTGTCTGTTTGTATTTGTATTCCGAACAGTTGAACATATCTACTATGTATGAAAATGTAATACCTTCTGCGTGAAGTCTAGGTACAAGAGAATTTTTTAATGACTCAGTCCTGAAATTATTGTTACAATTGAATAAAATTTTAGATCGAGTAGTTCTAGTTGAAATATTGAATTTAATTAAGTTGATTATATCAGGGCTGTCTATATATCATCTTCCGCTGATTGTTATGACCAACTGAATGAATGAGCGTACAAGTTCCTTACCAAATCATGGGAAAAATACATTTTGATCAGAAATTTGTCACATTTACTATAATTTTTCAATATGGTTTATTTTTCATGGGGTGGGCACTGCTTTACAACCTTTATGGACTGCACGCCTTTTATGGTAGTATTGTGAAATTATTCTCCGTGGACCTGGAGGTTATAAGCTTCAAAATCCAGCGAAATACGAAAAAAAAGGTTTTCTGTGTACTAAAATAGGTTTAAAAATTAGGATGTTTTTGACATTTAAAAGGTTGTCGTTGAACGTCGATTATCGCATAGTTTTAGCTATAGATCACAAAAATAAAAATTAATAAAAAAAGAGTATAGATACTCTCAGTATCGCCCCGGTAAAAGTCCACTACTCAAAATCGAAATATTTCCTAAGGCCGTGTTTTGTGACAAAATCTGAATAGCGAAAGAGTTCCCAATCATCTTCTTTCCATCTCCATATCTTTCCCCTGCCTTCACCATCACAACATATGAGAATAGGTGATGCCATAGTCCTACTGCCTCTGAGCAGTTGAGACTCTATGGTAATTTTAAATGTTGAAAATTTTCCAATGTTAATAAAACGTTTGGCCTCCACTATTATTCCTTTTCGTATTTAATTTTAATTAACTTTGTGCAGTCCAGTAAATCTATTCACACGCTTTTCACCAAATAACTACAAGCATATGATTTCATTAAATGTTTAATTAAGACTCCCTCGCGAGGGGTCCGATCGGTCCATTCAATTTAAAACTTGCATACTCCATTGGTCACAAAACATCCCTTCACACTTGGGGGTGGATAATGCCTCCCTCCTCCACCCACATTGGCGCCAACACACCGCTAGGGCGGCAATTCAAAACACGTGGACATTCACAAAGACCAGGAGGTTTTCAAACCATTGCACATATTTTCGAACAAAAGATTGGAAAATTAGAAAATCGTTTTCTAAATCATTTTTAAAGAGACGAGATAGTACTTTCTAAAGATTTTTAGTATGGAATTTTACAAAATGTTAGATAGTAGATACTACTTTGAGTCACCCTGGTGAAAGACCATCAATCAGAATTGAAACGTTGCTTGAAATGACTTTAGCAGTATTTAATAACATAAACTGAATAGACAGGTACTTCCCAACCATTCTCTTTTCTATCTGCTTCCCACTCCTTTCAGCCTCATAACATACCCCAATTGAGGATTCTATAGTTCCACTGGCTCCGGATATTTTGGCGGTGTGTTTACAATACATTTTTTAATTTTTTTTTGAGTTGGCGATTTAGACCGGATAGAATCTTTGCGTACAAAAATGAAGACAAACAATTAATAATATGTGGTTGATAAAAACGGCAATAATGGAAACTGGGTCCAGTGGCGTAATGACAATGCATCCACCCGGCAAGCGGAAGATGGCAAGTTCGAGTCTTGGTCGCCACCAAATCAGTTATCTTTTCAATGTTAATATTTTTTTCAAGAGGATATTATTTTTATTTGTTTAAAGAATGGCAAAATATTTGATTTTCTCCTGCTTCCATCATTATAAGCGGAAAAATTACCTGTGCACTTCGGAGGACGTAGCTAGGAGGAGTAAAATCCTGGGGGAACGCGACGCATTTATCCAATCGGCTACTAAACGATTTGATATTAACCTCGCATGGTATCATATAATAATTATAATTATTGATATGAACCTTACCGTCGAAAATTCTGTACTTAATGTATATTACAATTTGGTACAGTCTGTTCTACATTATGCGATGATCAGTTAGGGAGCAACTTACACAACTAGTTTGATATCCCATAGAAATTGTTCAGAAACTCATTCCAAAAATTATTCTAGAAAACCACAAGACTACGCAACTGATCACCTATTCGAAGAGTTCGATGTTTCTACATTTAAAGACTTATTTGTGAAAAATTCAATTTTAAGAAAATAAGGTACTCATTTATAACTCAAAATTCCACTAGACTTAAATATTTATTTTCATGTCCAAAACTAAACATTATTATACACAATACCACTATACTCAAGAAGTGTTTTTTTCATTAATTGGCAGCGAAAAAATCAGAAACATTAGTGGCAAAATGCAAAACGTAAAGAAATATTTTAAATTGTTATTAATTTTAGATAATATTAACAACTATCAAATGAAACACGACACCGATAAGACACAGAAAAGAAAAATAGGTATAGGTAGCAGTTGGGACTTAAACCCAGGACGTCATGGTCTATCCGGGACCCTGGACTCTAATCCCCAGAGCTACGGCTACCCCAATCCATCCCGTCATCTTTATCGGTACCATACGTCGATTTCTAAGAATTATCAATATCATCTTATTTTTGGGGGCTACTTTTTATCATTACAACAAGATTCTATCCCAATTTTTTCGCAATCATTATATGGTGTCTCGGATATACCTATCGGATTATTATTTATATGAGACATTTGTTGACTTTTCTGTAAGTCTATAATATATACAATATTTTAAAGACATTATTAAAAAAAATGGTTTCCCCTTACTCTCTTTTTTTCATATAATTTTAAAAAATATTCAAATTACAAACATAATTATATATTTATTTTTAATTGAATTATCTTTGTTACAATATAATATACTGACACTAAACATAAAAACCTATCTCTTTACACCACATTTTCTATGTATAGTTTTCCTTAATCAAACTGCAATGTACTCACTGCCACACATGTGTATTCATGTACCACATATTATTTAACTATTAACAAATTACTGCATTAATGTACAGTCCTCATTCATGCTTTTAATGAAAGAATAGTGTTAAATACTGTATATAAAATTAAACTATGTATACTATAAGCACTTTTATATATGTATCTCTTTGTTTTTCATGAATAAAAATCAATGTATTTAAATTAAATAAAATAAACAGTGATTTAATTGCAAAACCATTCAAGTCTTTAATTACTTAACCCATTCTGTAACTCGGTTGAATTATATCACTTATATTTTATTGAATCGCAGGAGTAAAGACGTTTACATTCGATTCATTTAAAAGCGAAAAAGTTTCTACCATACTGGTTTTATTCCGGCACTTGCAACTTGCCACCCCTCTGTTGAGAGAGGATTTAATTAAAACGCATGTGTTTTAACCATTCCATTTGCAGTTAGGAACTTTTGTGTCGCTAACTCGGTAGAGAATAAAGTTGAAGTGAAAATTCGCATGTGAGTGTCACCGGAGGCTGCGAAGTAAGGTAGGTTGCGTTTTGTTAAAGTAAGTAATCATCAGGCTGCTATCCCTCAGGGGTAGGCTGAGATGATGGACGTCGTACAACTCTCGACCAGAACCATCTGGTTAATCTGCATAAGGAGGTCTTCAAAATACGAGTACTTCACATTCCACATAGTTTGTGTGAGACGGGAGGTTACAGGCATTCCGGGTTCGATTCTCCCACAGATCAATGATATTGAAATTTATTTATTTATAATTTCTTCAAAAGATTGCTATTTATGTTGAGACGTCATTACTTATAAATCTTTTTTTTAAATTACGAAGCGAAATTAAATTAAAAATTATAAAGTGGTTAATACATTTTTTTTAAAATTCATTTATTTATTTATTTATATCGATGCATTGTGCAGTATCATCACAAAATACTTTTTTTGTAAAATAACGGTGTTTAAAAAGTATTTTTTTAATGATTTAGAGTGTAAATCTCCACTGGCTCAAATTCCTGAAAGAATCCAGTTCAAGCTCTGCTGGATGGTATTTAAGTCACTTAACGGAATGGCTCCGGCTTACTTATCAGAACTGTGTATTCCCGAAAATACCAACTCACGACAGTCCACCCTTAGGTCAGCAGCGTCATCAGCTATCGTCAGGTTGAAGGAACCAAAGCGCACACCTAATACTAAGTTCGGTGATCGTTATTTCGGAGTGTCAGGACCTAAAGCCTGGAATGAACTGCCGCATGACTTAAGAATTATCAAAGACTCAACAGAATTCAGAACTAAACTTAAAGCACATCTTTTCAGACAATCGTATCCATACATTGAAGAAATTCACCTGTAAACTGCTTAGCTAGGCTAGCCGGTTAGTACTTACCTAAAGCCATTAAATAAATAAAAAAAATTAAAAAATAAAAATTCACGCATCGGTGCGCAAATGCGTCCACAGCCTGCAAAACTGTAAATAACCAAAGTGTAAAATAAATAAATAAAAAAACTTTAATATTTATTAAAAGCTTCTTACGCTTTTTAAGGTAATTTTATAGATATTTTCGAGTCCTAAAATTCATTTTATGAATACTTTCCAGTCCTAAAAATTAATACCAATAATTCAATAAATACCACCTCTTCTTGTGCCACCAATTATCTAATAAACGTAACATCAATAGAAAGGGAGAAACAAATAACCATGTAAAACTATCATCTCTATAAATAAATTTTTCTAAAACTGTGTTCATCTGAAGCGACCTGCCAGGTAAGTATGTTTCTCTGTATCTGTTTGTACATAATTAGTTAAGAAATATTTGTACAGCGCCCTTGAGGTGATTTTTCACAAAAACGGCGCTATACAAATCATCCAATTATTATTAAGGTAGGTTTGAGAAGATGATACTGTGATTTTAAAATGATATATTTTCATAAGAAGCAATCACTTTTTGTTTGACATTTTATTAAGTAAATGAAACACGTTGTTATAAACCACGAATATATTTTATTTTCACCAATTAATAATAAGATAATCAGTTATTATATTTACCCTGGTGAAGCTTGAGTTAAGCGAAACCGGTTGGTGAAAATAAAATATATTCGTGGTTTATAACAACGTGTTTCATTTACATAATGAAAATTATATGTATCGTAAACCTTTCAATAGGACAACCTGTGATGAGGTGTTCACGTGTAAGTGTAAAATATGATTGTAAAGTATTGACGTGTATTGGTTAGTTTAATTTTAGATAGAAGATAAATATAATTAATAATTAAATCTTTTAATTATCATACAGTTCTTATGTTTTCATAGTAGAGTGTTAGCAAATCCAAATTAAAATTTGGGTGGGAGTAAATAGAAACATATAAGTAAGTCATCTCAGTGTGATCTAATTACAGATTGAAAATGGCTTTGAGCGCCGAAACAGCTATAAAAATAATTAAAAACTAAAATGCTTCCAGAACTTAAAAATATTTCTAGTAAATTTCATTTCTTCCAACTTTTCTTTAAAAAATTACGTGGAATTCTACCAATTAAAACACAGTAACAATTAATAACATAAGGGAAGTTAACCTTATGTTAAATACATTTTTTAACGACGTCAAAGCCCTATCTATATTAAAAAAACATGTAGCTATATAACAAGGCTTCATTCAACCGTTTTCGATATTAAATGCTTACCCTAAAAATTCCTATCCACGTTAAAAAAATACGTCGAAAAAACGTTCCGTTCCTCTTTCAGCGACCTTTTTGGTGACATTTTGACTGGTAACGGGAAACATTAATTAGATCTGGGCGAAACTTTATCCGATCCGAACTAACAATGGACGTCCGATTCTTTCAGTCCGCATCCTTACCGATGTGTACACGGTGTCCGTAAACTAGTGGTACAATCGGAGAACTAGAGAATCAACATCACATAGAGAACCCAAATAAATCGATCTGATCATTTCTTCATATATATCGTTCTAGGTAAAACTTTAAATATAACGTATTAATCCAGGGTGACCTGCCACGTAAGCATGTTTCTTTATCTGTTTGTACCATTGATCTTTAAATACCTTGTACATAATAAGATAAACCCTGGCAAGTAATATTTGTACATCGCCCTTGATTGGCGTCGAGACAAATTATGTCTACATTTTATTGGTGAAAATTGCTTTGTCTTGTCAAATATTTATTAATTGATAAACTAAAGTTCTTAAAAACTTAAGACAAGATTTTTGTGCATAGCGCAAAGGGTAACAATTATTTTTATAAACAATAATTATTAGCCATCTATTTGAGGGATTTAGCCGTTACAAGCCTTTCTCATACTAATAAAGTTGGTTGTTTACAGGTGAAATATAATAAAAAACAGTAATTATTGAATGAAACACTAGTATATATTGATTAACTTGGCGGGTTTTCGATAAGCCGACGTAGCTCAATAGTAGAGCATCTGACCGGCAATCAGAAGGGTGCGGGTTCGAGTCCTGTCGGCGACATTTATCTTTGCTCGGAAAGGTTTTTTTCAATTTGGATGAGTGTTTCAGGCTAATAATTATTGTTTATAAAAATAATTGTTACCCTTTGCGCTATGCACAAAAATCTTGTCTTAAGTTTTTAAGAACTTTAGTTTATCAATTAATAAAATAAATAAAGTTGTGCCACAAATTCAACTTCCAATTTGATTCACCGGTTTCCCTCTTGTACCACGAGTTTCCGGATGCATGTATTATAATCCGTCTAACAACACTGTGTCATAAACTCAAATCCTTATTATTCAAACATTTTAACTTTGGGCAATTTATATGGTGATCCGACAGTTGATCCCCCGACAGTTGGCCCCCGACAGTTGATCCCCCGGCCGTATACCCTTATTGCTTACTCCTTCGGGGACTCGGCATTATTGTCAGGAAAAATATTTTATGTAGCTGATTTCAAGATACATAAAACGGCCCCATATCCTCTCTGCGTACTTGACGTACAGCAGAGATAATCCTTTCGGGATCAACTGTCTGAGGGATCAACTGTCGGAGAGATCAACTGTTAGAGGGATCTACTGTCGGGGGGATCAACTGTCGGGGGCCAACTATCGGCGGCCAACTGTCGGGGGATCAACTGTCATGGAACCATTTTCATAACTAATTATCTTCTTTATTTCACACCTCTATTTATCATTGTTTTGAAAAATATGGGAAATTCACAAATTAGGATGCAAAAAACTTTTTTTATTTGTAAATTCTACTGCGCACGAGTCCCAACTGCCCGGAGGCAAAGGGACTATGGAATCCCAAGTTAGGGTAAGTTTTGAGGCTGAACGGAGTGGGAATGGAAAGGAGATGGTGAAGAGGAAAATTAGTAAGTACCTGACTATTCAGATCTAGACATCAAACATGACTTAAGGCACAACAAGAAACATTTCCATTCTGAATTCTCGTCCATATTAATTATACCAAAAATTTCCACTCTCTTTGAGATATTTCATTTATTTTTTTCTATAAACGACAAACACTGGTATTGTATCACCGAAATATATAATATAATAATGTGATTATGACATCTAATTTAGGGGGTTGCCTTAACTACCACAGATCACGGCAGTTACCGTTAATTAAACTGTTATAATACTAGGTATAGTAGTGTGGGTATCACCTCGTTACCAGAAAGTATAAATATCTTTTGATTGAAGATTTATTACGTCTGACGAGACTTCAATAAATTTCTAATTTCTAGGGCAATCATCGTGGAATATTACCTTCGGGTCACTTAACAAAGATGAAAAGGCATAAAGCTATAGTTAAATTAAATAAATTAATAAATTTTATAGTAAAAATCTTAATTTCCGAGAGCTTATTTCGCGTAAATTCAAAATTATTTGACATATACGAGTATGTATATTTACCTTGTACTATTAAAACAAAATGAATTTTATTTTTGTTCCAATGTTTACTATTGTAAGAGCTCGAAATATTTTAATATCAGTTATCGTTTTTTATCACTTGCTTGAAAAGCCAAAAAAATTAGAGAACCTTAATTTTTTTTTACTTTCACTAACATTAAATTCTTTCAGTTTCATTAAATTCCTGTGACATTCTCAAAAGAATTGAAATTTAAAAAAAAATTCATGCTGATTTTTCCACCGCGGGTATAAATGTCCTCTTTTTATATTTATGAATATTACGAAAATTAAATTAGCTGTCTACGAGTTTCCTATGCATTACCAAAAAAAAATTAAAATAAATTTCAAAGAAGCAATCACTTTGTGGTTTGACATTATATTAAATAAAACAGACACTTTGTTAAATACCACGAATATATACTTTTCTATTGTTGTCTCCCTCTAATATTTTGTCCTCTAGTCTCTCTCTTTCGCATTCTCTCCATTTCACTATATTGTATTCTGGAACTATGTGTAACCGATAACTCCGTATTATGCTTTAGTTTCTATTATATAAATATTATTATATAAAAATAAAATAAATTCGTGGTTTATAACAAAATGTTTGTTTTATTTAAAAATATATTACTTTTTTTTAATACCACACAAGAGTTGCAAATACTCGGAGTCAGTAGGATTATGGCATGCCCAATCGGTGTATATTGTAAGGCTTGAGGAAGTAGGAGATGGGGAAGAGAAAAGTTGGCAAGGCTGTCGAAATTAAAACACAGGTAAAATAATACAAACCCACACGGTGCAATTCATGTTAAAAATAATAATAAAATCAAATACCTTATATTTAACGTCCTACAAAGTGTTCTCATTTATTGAAATAAAAATAACGTTATATTAATAGTGGGAGAATATGTTTTATTTAAAACGAACTACCAAAAAATCTATACATTTGACTTGCGAAGGGACGCCTTGTTGGAGCGAAGAAGCCTAACCTCCGACGATTTATAACACAATTCATGTCACAGCCTATACAGCTGTACACGTTCTTCCTCCCAGTCGAATAAACAGATAATGAATAACGGATCACGTAGATGTCGAGATGTGATACGTCCAACTATAAACAGAGCATTGTGTTTCTTTTTTTTCGGCCGTTTTTTTTTTGTTAAGATTCTAACGGCGATGTTATTTTGATCGCGATCGGCAGACAGAAATAATTTCGTGCAGCAAATACATAATACGACAATTTATTAAAGTTTCGATCAATGTCTTGTTCTGGCGTCCGATAATTGAACTGTCTGCTGCTAACATTACGATAATACTTATTAGGTACAAGAAGTTTGCAACATTGACTGTACTTTGTAGGGAATTTTGACAGAGGTTGTTCAGATAATTCTTATAGCAAATAAGTATTACTTCGTATACATTGTTTTATTTTATTGTAAATAAAGATTATTTGAAACAGGTTGATAATATATTATTTTTGTAGTCATTGAGGTTAATATTAAAAATCTCAAAAGAAATATGAAACAGAAAAGACAGAAACTGAAAACGTCACGGTCGAATCTGGGACTCGAACCCAGGACCCCTCAGTCTATCCGAGACCAGCGCTATAACCAATTGAGTTAATGCCACCCCATTGTTCTCCGTCATTTTTATCGATATCATATTTCATTTGAGAAACTGTTAATAATTCCCATATATTTTTGCCGGTATCTTTCAATATTGACTCCAAGATTCTATCCGAATTTATTTGCAATCTAAATAGTGTTATTTAGGTTACAAATAATTTTATTTGCAATCTAAATGGTTCTGGCATGTAGAGCGAGTGAACGAAGAAGGGAGTGTAAGGAGAATATATGACGCGAATATGAATGGATTGCATTATATTAAGAGCCAGTTTTATAAATAATAATAATAATTAATAATTAATGTTTATTCCGGTATGTGGGGAGGTTAGTGCAGTCCCACACATTCCATATAAAATATACGTGCAATAGTTATAGAAAAATATACAAAAATTATAAGACAGTAGTATGGTGATGCATCACAACATAAAACAAAAATTAAAATAAAAAAAGATGAATTTAACTAAATAGGTATATGAAAATAAATCCTTAAAGGTGCTGCGGCATTTATATTATGAGTGGACAATATATTTTTCCAGTATGCGTCGATGCTGGAGGCTGGACTGAGGCGGGCTTCCATGATGAGGATATTCCTGGAGCTGTTTATTCTTTCCCTCATTCCAGCCACCCTGGATCTTATAAGGGATGCAAAACCGGAAACTCGCCCCTCCGTGAACATACTGGAAGCGCTGCAGTATCTGGGGAGGCCAAACATTGTGCGGAAGGCGTTATTATACTGTACACGAAGTCTTTCCATACTACTCTTTTTGTAGTTTGCCCAGAGTTCGCAGGTGTATAACGTTGCGCAGAAGGCAAGGAAGAGAGTTCTTTTCACAGCGGTACTACAAAGACGAAATCTTCTACTGAGCATATTCGATTTTACGCTGAGAGCTCGTCTTTGCCTATCAATGTCATCATCATCCATCAGAGTACTGGTGATTATGTGTCCTAGGTATTTGGTTTCTTCAGTCACCTTCAGGATCACACCGTCAAGGGTAGCTGCAAGAATACTAGTCGGGCCTTGTCTATATTTTATGACCAACAGAGCTGTTTTATTGGGGTTATAAGACATGTTTGTTTCTTCAGCAAACTCTTCGCAGATCTTCAGGAGAATGCGCAGCCCTCTTATAGACGGTGCCATTAGTACCATGTCGTCCGCATAACTGATGTTGTTCAGACACTGTCCTCCGATGTGGCAGCCTACCCTTGCATTGTTTAGCCTTTCAGTTAGTTCGTCCATGTAAAGGTTGAACAATATCGGGGACATGCATCCACCCTGTCTAACGCCGCTCTTTAGGAGGAAAGGTTCGGAAAGACCATCTTTCCACCTTACTAGGTTTTCCTGCTGTCTGTGCCACAAGTCGAGGATGTGTATCACCTCCGATGATATGCCTCTATCCCTGAGTGTAGCCCATAACAGCGGGTGTGAAACCCTGTCGAAGGCCTTACTCAGGTCAAGGAAACATGCGTATGAGGTGGTTTGTTATTTCTATAGTATTCTAGTGCTCTTTTCACTGTAAATATGGCTGAATCAGCAGAGGCCTGCTTTTCGAAACCCATTTGGCTGTAATTAGTTTCCATGCTGGGTCCGACTCGATCCAGTAGTAAACGTTCGAATAATCTTGCGACGACAGTAGCAATTGAGATCGGTCTACTTAATACTAAGTTCGGTGATCGTTCTTTCGGAGTGTCAGGACCTAAAGCCTGGAATGAACTGCCGCATGACTTAAGAATTATCAAAGACTCAACAGAATTCAGAACTAAACTTAAAACACATCTTTTCAGAAAATCGTATCCATAAATTGAAGAAATTCACCTTTAAATTGCTTGGCTTGGCTAGCCGGTTAGTACTTACCTTAAGTCATTAAATAAATAGATTAAAAAAAAATAAAAATTAAATTAAATTAAATTAAATTAAAAATTCACGCATCGATGCGCAAATGCGTCCACAGCCCCCAAAACTGTAAATAACCAAAGTGTAAAATAAATTTAAAAAACGTTCATATTTATTAAAAGCTTCTTACGCTTTTTAAGGTAATTTTATAGATATTTTCGAGTCCTAAAATTCATTTTATGAATACTTTCCAGTCCTTAAGATTAATACCAATAATTCAATAAATACCACCTCTTCTTGTGCCACCAATCATCTAATAAATGTAACATCAATAGAAAAGTAGAAACAAATAACCATGTAAAACTATCATCTCTATAAATAAATGTTCTAATAAAACTGTGTTCATCTGAAGCGACCTGCCAGGTAAGTATGTTTTTCTGTATCTGTTTGTACATAATTAGTTAAGAAATATTTGTACAGCGCCCTTGAGGAGATTTTTCACAAAAAACAAATCATCCAACTATTATTATTATTATTATAGCTGTCCTGGGCGGTTGAGTCCGATGATTTAGATTTGAGAATGGGTGTTATTATAGTTCTTGTCATATTATTTTGATAAAATAATAAAATGAACTACCAAATTTCTTTTATAATTTCTTAATTAATTATATAATAACTAACTAACTAACTAACTAACCATCACGCCGTTTCCCCGAAGGGGTAGGCAGAGAGGACGGACCGCCAGACAACTCGATCTTGGCATACACTTCTTGCTTCATTCACTTTCATACGTCTCATACATTCTCTTCTGTTATTCCGACTTCTGACATGGCCCAACTCAAGTATTTGATTCACTTGATCGTGCCACGTCTTCCTTGGACGTCCCCGGCTTCTTCTTCCATTCACATTCGCGTCATATATTCTCCTTACACTCCTTTCCAACTCAAGTATTTGATTCACTTGATCGTGCCACGTCTTCCTTGGACGTCCCCGGCTTCTTCTTCCATTCACATTCGCGTCATATATTCTCCTTACACTCCTTTCTAGTCCACAATGGAGTGCTGATACCAACTCTGATGTATGGCAGTGAGGCATGGAACTGGCACAGGAAGGATGAAAGTAGACTGAATGCTGTAGAAATGAGATCTCTGAGACGAATGTGTGGTAAAACCATGTATGATCGAGTGAAAAATGTTGAGATTCGTAAAGAATGCAAGGCTAATGTAAGCGTAGTGAGCAAGATTAAGAAAGGGACGCTTAGATGGTTTGGGCATGTAGAGCGAATGAATTATATAATACACTTCGTATATACCACTTTACTTAAAATATATAAATATTTCTACATGTTTCGATAGCAATGCTATCATCTTCAGGAATAAATGAATACTATATTAATAGTATTCATTTATTCCTGAATACTATATAATGAATATATAATGAATACTATATTAATAGTATTCATTTATTCCTGAAGATGATAGCATTGCTATCGAAACATGTAGAAATATTTATATATTTTAAGTAAAGTGGTATATACAAAGTGTATTTTCAATTATATAATTCCAAATTTCTGTTACGTAACAAGCCGTTTTGTTAACGGACCGTTATCCATCAGTTTTTTTTTATTTTATTAATTGATAATATCGGATAATTTTCATTCGATTATCATCACTTTCACTGCTCGATAAGAAATCTATTTCACAAATGCAAATTTAATATTGTCTTTTTTATTAAAATAGTGCACGGTTTCAAATAAGCGATCTTCGGGCAACAACTGTCAAATTACCGGTAAACTGACAAACTTTTTTTTTTAAATTTATTTATTTATTTTTATTTATTCATTCATTAACGCCCAAAAGGGCTTTTACATATTTAACATTTATTTATTTGATTATGTGTACAGAACTTAAAAGAAAAAAATAACATGATGCATAGTTGGTATATAAGTGTAACATATTTATGACATAGAAAGAAAAAAAAGAGGAACAAGTTTTTGGATTGTAGATGAGTATAAAGATAATATATATATAAAACATAATAATTAAACAATAGCTCTTATACGATGCTCTTATAATTGTTGCAACATAAAAATATCGTTCAGGTATCTTTTAAATATGGGTAAACTTGTATTAAATATATCTATAGCAGAGGTGAATTTATTTCCAAGTATATGTAGACGAGAAATGGGTGCATGCATTTGGTAGTTTGTCCCAGAATTATTGTTACAGAATAACATATTTTGCCGAGTTTGTCGATGAGGTACTTTGAAATTGATTAGTTGCAGGAGTTCACAACAGTCTAATAATGAATAAATAATTTTAAATAAAAAAGTTAAGTCTGTTATTTTTCTTCTGTTTTCTAAAGTATGTATTTTGAGTGTATTTAGCAAGAATGTATAGTTTATGTGTTGTATTGGTATGTGTAGTTTGAAGTTAATAAAACGTAAAAATTTGCCTGCACGCGTTCAATATTTTTTATATGAATGATATAGTATGGGGACCACACTATTGAATTGTGTTCTAATATGCTGCGCACTAATGACAAATATACGATTTTTATAACTTCCAGCGAATCAAAGTCTTTGATAGTTCTAATTATAAATCCCAATGTCTTCATACCTTTATTAGTTATTTGTTGTATGTGATTTAGAAAATTTAATTGTGTATCAAACAAAACTCCGAGATCACTAATTTCGTTGACTTTTTCCAAGATTTTGTTATCTATAGCGTAGTTAAATGATAACGGGGTTTTGATTCGACAAAATGTCAGTGTCTTGCATTTATCAACGTTGAGAAATAAGTTATTAGCGATACACCAATTATGTAATTTATCGATGTTTAACTGTAAGATTATGCAGTCGCTAATATTGGATATTTCTTTGTATAGTTTAATATCATCGGCAAAAAGTAGAACTTCTACATCGTCGAAACAGGTTATTATGTCATTAATGAATATTAGGAATAGAATGGGACCGAGATGACTTCCTTGCGGCAGACCACTAGTTGCATTAAGTACCTTAGATTTTAAAGACTTAATTTTGACGAACAAGATTCTGTTAGATAAGTAACTTGAGAACCAAATCAACATGTTGCCTCTCAGTCCTAGTGCATATAATTTACTAAGTAATAATTTAAGGGATACTTTATCGAAAGCTTTTGAAAAGTCTGTATAGATACTGTCAACGTGTTTTTTATTCGTGAAGGATTCCGTAATATAGTTTTGGTAAAGTAATAGATTAGTAGTAGTTGATCTTCCACTGACGAACCCGTGTTGTTTTTTATCAATTACTTTGAGTATTGATGGATAAATTAAGTCGAGAAAAAGGGATTCAAAAATTTTTGGGATTGCTGATTGTATACATATAGGACGATAGTTTTTTATGTCTGTGTCATCACCTTTTTTGAAAATTGGGGTAATATAACTAGATTTCCAACGAGTTGGAAAATGTCCAGAAGAATGTAAATTGTTAAATAATATGGTAAGTGGACTTGATATTGTAGATGCGCATTGTTTAAAAAAATCATATTTAATAATGTTATTACTAAGTTCTGCAAGTATTTTTAGTGTTTATTATTTTGACAGTGCAGTTTGAAAATGGCCTTGAACGCCGAAACAGTTGTCACAATAATAAAAACCGAAAATACTTACAGAACTCAATAATAACTTTATTAAATTTGAATTACATTAAATTTTTTAAAAAATAAATGGAGATCTACGAATTAAACACAAAAACACTTAATAATCTGACATACGTTTATAAAACGGCGAAATCGGGCGGTAGACCAAATATTAGTTAAGTATGGTATCAAGTGTTATGGATGGATGGTTATATAATCGGCCCTGAGCGTTTTGAAAATCCCCTGATATTTCCTTTTTTTCTGTATTTCATTACTTGTTTCTCTCGTTTTTAAGTATGCCAGTTTCTATCTTACACGCGTAAAAAATATTGCGGAATTTTGTTTTAGGTCTATTTTTATTTATTTATAGACACACTTAGAAGATTCGCTTTTTTGTTTGAATCCAATTCAGTCGTTTTTTGTGTTTTCGTATTCTTTAAAATTGTCCTCAAAGGTCCATTTTTTATATCCGCTAACTTAATCAAGTTTCCTCTATAGTCAAAATATATTTTCGTAGAGCTGCAATCCAATTTTGAAGAGAATATTGTTTTACATATCAGTTCTACGGTAATGGGTATAATGAAAACAATTTAAAACCTTGTGTTTTTATTCCCCTTGTTTATTTATCAGAACGGGCCAGTTTCATCCAATTACGAACATCTTCAAAATGGTGCGTTTTTGCTTAAAGTTATGGTTTTTATATATTTTTGTGGAAGGGGCGGATAACAAATGATTCTGTGTACATTTTCTTGATATATATCATGATTTTATATCGGGTGTATCAGCATGTACTGGACTAGCTTTATCCAGCGATTCCTTAGCACGTTTGGAGTAGAAAATATAGATATCATTTTGCTCTCCTTTTTTAATTAGAAAAATTAATGTATTTTTCCATCACACATCGTCACTGGGTAAAACCCAGAGCATCACGTGATACGCACTCCGTTGCGTTCCAGCAGGTTCATACAGATGAGATGGAGTGATAGCACATGACCCATTGCGTCGTGTGGCAGTGTGATCAGTAGCGACGTGTAATAGAAAAATACCTTTTTTTTAATTGAGAAAATGTCATCGGACAGCAAATTGACATATACATTTTTATTCCAATTATGCTCAGACTGGTTAAAGTATGTAGGGTACTTACTGATACACCCTATAGATCTGGTAATTCACTAAGTATACTACATATATGTTTTTAACTACATAAGGTATGTTACATTGTACATATAATTGATGATTTTTGTTCATGTTTTAAATTGTTTTCATCTTG
The DNA here is from genome assembly GCA_022606495.2 of Halesus radiatus. NCBI lineage: Eukaryota > Metazoa > Arthropoda > Insecta > Trichoptera > Limnephilidae > Halesus > Halesus radiatus. The sequence goes on along the minus strand of JAHDVE020004840.1, from coordinate 129,521 downwards.
CTCATTGCCATTGAATTCCACTAACTTATTCAAAAATAGAAAGTTCTACGTTGTTATTATTTAGTTTTTTTTCACGAATTTTCCAATAAACGTTATTTTTTTGACATATGGAACATACTCCCTCCGGAAATAAGATGCATAACAGGTCCAACAGAACTTCGATCCAAACTAAAAACTTGCCTATTCAGACTTTCGTATCCTTAACCTGCAAGTACCGCTCTTGTATTGCCTAAATAGCCTGATTACCCTAATCCGAAGCCTTACACTTCAATCTGTTTCTTATCGAGGGACCAATAACGTGTATGAAGATAAATTCTAATCAAATCTAAATTATTACGATAAATACCGGGATTAAATAGTATCTCTAATAACTTTTTTTTCCAATATTATATCATCTTCGTGCAAAACCGTATATACATTTCGCTAATAACCCGTGCTTATATCAAGTGACCTACCTGATAAGTATGGTTCTGTATAATATTTTCTGCCTGTACATAAAATTAAGTACATGTATATTTTAACACGGCATCACGTTCAATGGTCAAGTGCATTGTGCATATAGTTTAGTATTGCAGATCGATGATTTAGTGAATGCAAATTGTTAGCATAAGTTGTAATAATAGATTGTCTATAGTTAGTAATAAGATAGATCACTAAAAAAAACAATTACATATGTACGGCGTCCGTGAGGTGATGATTTTTCTCAAAAACGGCGCTATACAAATCATCCAAATATTATTAATATTGCCCTGTATACAGCACCTATTCTCAGTTCAATTTAAGATCGACCTGTTAAAGTTCCAAGTTTGGTTCCTACTGGGCATGCATACCCTCCCGCCTGCGTCCCATCACCCGCGCACTGCTGCGGGGGCGATATGACTTCGCCCATACTCGCATTTCTGAGATATTAATTAACCCGTTCATCCCGCGTGATAAAATGGATGTTCACTCAAATTCATTATTACAAATTGTAAAAAACAAAAGAGGAGAGGTACGCTTTAATTATTATATAGATATATTATAAAAAGCTATTCGAAATACAACAATATCAACAATGCATTTTTTGTAGACTATAAATCGATACTGTACTGTGTAAATTTTCTGAATGTTGATATTGATCAGATCTATTTATGTTTATAGGTGGTACACCAACCTCAACGTACAATGATGGTAAATGTAACTCCAGAGCATTGGAATTATTTTTGTTCGACATATTATTGGTATCGAGCAAAAATGATAGAATGTTGATCATGTTTTTTATGAACTCGAGGACAATAATGATGATTCACTGACTTTCTACGTTTAAGTGAACCTTGTTAATTGTCTAATTTATGTTTTGATATTATATTTAAGCGAGTTATTTGGGGATTTATTTTTTAAACGGGAAGGATTATATTTTCACTTTCGCATATTAATATATTCATCAAATCGATTAAGGAAAATCATCAAATCCTTAACCGATTTGATGATTCTGGTGCCACATAAAATGCAATACGTATGTTGTAATATTATCACCATTATTATTTAATTTATGAAATGTATTCAATTTATGTTTATAGGTAGGTAAAAAAGAATTTAATAAAGTTATTTAATTAATTGTGTTACATACTGTGTTCGAATGTGTCAAAGTTGGTACCAAGTCGCGGAGAGAGTAGTGGGGGGAAGGGGCAAGACATGCGCCCTCACAGGTCGATCTTAGAATGGACAGAGTTTAGCTGATGTACTACTGTTATACTTACATAATTTTACCTACTATTCCACGTAAAAGTCCAATAGGGCGTTAATAAATTAAATAAATAAATAAAAGTCTACTATGTTCGAGGAAACAGGCCTTAAATTTCTACCTGCGGGGTTGATTTTTTTATTTAGCTTGTAACATCTATTTATTTAGCTCTTGTTTTATTCGTTATGTAACTATTTTTGCATATCATTTATTTAAAAAGTAAAACAAGGACCTCAGAGAGTAAAACATAATTTAACATATTTATTCACATTCATTGTGATGAAGCCGACATGCTACCCCTGGGGTTCTGGAGTTAGTAGCTATCAGTGGCGTGCAGTCCATAATGGTTGAAAAGCTGTACCTACCTTCCCTAAGAAAAACACACCATAAAAAAAACAGGTTTTAAAAAAAAACGCCGCTGCATATTTCTGATCAAAACATTCATATTTTCTATAAATATTTTTTTTATATCATAATCGTTCTAAATTGATATTTATTTTTCCTTTATATCATGCTAAGTCACGTCTCCGCATTCCGCTTCCACTAAAAGTTGTGAAATAGTAACACTGCACTGCTAGCAATTTTTGCAGAATGAAAAAAGTTCGTTTTGAAATTAGAAACAAAACGTTGGAGGGATCCAATAAAGGTTTAACCCCTTTCATATACCATCATTTTTTGGTTTCCAACACTGCCATTAGGTTAAAGACTAACACGAAAAAATGTTTTTTTGCGAAGCTGCTATCCTGTGGAGAAAAAATCAATTAACAGATCTTTGACAGGTAAAATTATTATCTATTATTTGGAATTAACATTTATTATTTCAATCCTTATATAGATTGATTTTTTTTCAGTATTTTCAACTACTATCTTATACACTCTAGGGAATCAATCAGTGACATGCATTGCTCTATGTCCTTTCGGCGTGTTCGAACTGCATGCCACTGGTATCAATAACGTACATTGGCTAAAATATGCTGATCTAAGTTATGAAAAAATGTGTCGGTTTAAATACTAAAATCCGTTAAAAGCTACACACAGACCACAGAGCAGTGCACACGCCACTGGTAATCGTGTCACTAATTTGCACGATTATACTTTAAGTTTTACATTTTAAGGCAGAAAGGATTAATTTGTTCTTTGATGTAATTATGCCTTACTGCCTTTAGTTGTTGTTGAAAAGATTCCCCTGTTTCAGTCGCAGAGACGTTAAGCTTTATTTAATTATTTTAATATCAGTTAAAATCTTCTTCTACCTTTCAACTAAGCCAAAGATTTGAGAATGATAATAATGTATTTTTAATAAAGATGTATTTATTTTGAAAAAGACACAGACTTCTAGATTCTTATTAAATATTCTCTCTGTACATCCTCCTCAACACAAAATTAAAAGCTTAAAAATATTTTGTAGTTTTAATTAAGTTAGTAAGTAGTACGCATTATACAATGATTAGCTATACAATTCTGAGTATCACTTTAATGATAGAGAAAATCATCAATTATAGTATAATGGTCATTTAAAACGGCGTTTTTCTTATGAGTAATGTATTTTTTAGAAAAAGACCCGAGGGACGCCCTAAGAAGACATGTCACGATCAAGTGAATCAAATAAATGAGACCGGCCATGTCAGAAGTCGGAATAATATAAGATAATCTATGAGACGATATATGAATGTGAATGAAGAAAGAAGTGTATGCCAAGATCGAGTTGTTTGGCGGTCCGTCCTCTCTGCCTGCCCCTGCGAGTGTGATTGTTACTTAGTTAGTTAGTTAGAAATGTATAAACTTGCATACATTAACATCGAAATTCTAGAAACGATATATTCTAAAAATTTTCAAAATTATTATTATTACTGTTCCCTTTTCTGACAGATTTAAAACCGATTAAGTGCCTTATTTTTTAATCGTTCCCTCATTACTGAGAATTGAAGACATAAGCAAATTGCTCTGACTAACCAGTTTCCTCGAGGTCAGGGGTCCTTAACCTTTTCACAGCTATTCCCCCCTAAATGCCGCAACGCCCAACCACCCCCCACCAGTACCACACTACCAGTACAGTATATTGTTATTCAGCATTACAGAAAACTTAATAATCCCATCTTTTGCAGACTTTACTTTCTGGTTTAAGACCTCATATTACCGAGTAGAAGACATACATAAAATCGTTCTTGCATGAGAAATCAGAACATATTCGTGGTTATTTTTGCATTTCCCAATATTTTCATCCCCCCCTAGACCCTCTGCATTCCCCACCTGGGGAGGAATTTCTCGCTGGTCGCGGACCCCTGCTATAGGTACTTGGGAAGGGGAAGGAAAGAGGAAGGTGGGGTATACCTGGCTATTCAGATCTAGTTGCTTGAAATGCCGTATAGCCTTGTTTGGTGACCAGGTCTGAATAGCTGGGTATTTCTCCTTTCCCCGCATTCCTCTCCCACTTCTCCTTCCCCTTCCCAATACCTTCAGCCTCACAACATTCCCCAATTGGGAATGCCATAGTCTCACTGGCTCCAGACAGTTGGGAGCAGTTGGGACTCTTGTGCGGTATTCATATAAAAAAAATAAAAAAATAGTCACCAAACACGACTAAAAGCCATTTCAAGCAACGTTTCAATTCTGAATGGTGGTCTTTCACCAGGGCGATACTGAGAGTATCTTCCACTCTCGAACGTGTGCAAATATACTATATATTATTTTTAAATGAATTAATTGTGAAACAAGACAAATTAATTAAATAAAATTTACTTGCGCACGCCGGGATTTGAACCCGCGACCTTCGGATTCGTAGTCGAGAGCCTTACCCCTCGACCATGGAGGCCGTTCTAGTAGTTTAAAACAAAGCTTTTTTTCATTTAGAATAATTGAATAAAAGTAAAATATAAAATAAATTCATAAAAATACAGTAGGTAGGTATACTATAACTCATCTGACAAAAGTAGATACGCAATGACTAACTTTAATGCGATGAGAATGATAAACTATATTGTTTGTAATTATCTACAAAGCGATTAGTCTACAAGCGGTACCATCCAAGAATTTAGGTTGATAAGGGCAACCTTCTAACGAATTTAAATTTTTGTATGTAAAATATTCACAACCCCATTTTCATACGTAACCCCCCGACACTTACGCGTAGGAATCAGCAGCGCCCCGTCTCATCAAAATGAGAATCTAACGGCGTCGTCCCCGCGGTAGTAATATTACCCACAAAGGCAGGCTTTACCATTTACCATAGAATTTCATCACTTTAATCACAAAACAAATACATCCGACGGTAGACTAACCCCGGCTGACTGATGCGTGAACATAATTACACCGTAATACGTTGATCAAAGACTGGAATTTCATCCTATTTATTAGACGGGTACTGAAATTTGCATACCAATTCGGCGACGGGGAGAAACAACCCTCAACCCCACCCAAATACTGCACATCTTCTGGGGAATACCCCCACCCCCACCCCACTCCCACAAGTACGCCCGGTTCAATTCCAACCCCTGCAGAAAGGGGTGCTTCCCGGCTCACAACGTCATTCATAATTATTCATTCAAGTGCATCAAAGGTTATTATGAACAGGTTGTAGGAGATGAATAAGAGGGATTATGAAACATGACGGGGATTACGAATATCCATTTCATTTGATAACGCAAAAATACTTCCATATCAATGCGATTAAAGTTTCTTCCCTAAAATATATGACAAAATATCTGCACTATCTTTAAACTGTTTTGATCTTGTCAGTTTATATCACAACCTCAACCCCTTCACGACTTACCGCCAATTTTAATACAAGTTTTCGTTATGCATAATTGTAGTGTTCAAATATCTATTTGACTTTGTATAACGCCCTTGAAGTGATATTTCACAAAGATGTGCGGCATAATGCGGATAACCGGAATAAAGTGAAACGTGCGTTCAGAATACAGTCGACAGAATTCAGAACTAAACTTTAAACTCATCTTTTCAGATAATTATATCCATAAATGAAAGAAATTCAGACACAAATTGCATTGTAATTAACTAACTAGCCGGTTAATACTTACCTAAGTGATTTACAAAATATGTTAGAGTTACAGCTAATCAAAAAGTCAGATACTTTTCACAGTCCCACAGGTTATTTAATAAAAATTCTCCAGTCCTAAAATGAACAATAGAAATATAAATATTTCAAATAAATACCAACTCTTCTTTTGCACTAATCTTCTAATCAATAATGTTCATATTAAAGAAGGGTGAAATAGCATTTGTAGAAATGGAACCTCCTGCAAACTTAAGTTTTCTAATTAAAGTGTGTTTATCTGAAGCGACCTGCCAAGTATATTTATCTGTACCTGTTCTTAAATAATTATACATAGAATAGGAAGTAATATAAAATTATTATGATTATCATATACGTTTTTTCATGTTTTGAACAATATGAAAAAAGGTATAAAAAGGTTCGCAACTCCACAACAGATCATACCAACATATAAAATGTATTTGAAAGTCAATTTTTTTTATTAGGGGATATTATATTTGTGATTCGTAAAATAGTTTACTTACTTGGTGGAGAAAATGAAGTTTGCAATCGTTTCGCTTACATAAATATTTATCCCTAAATGAGTTCGTGTAACTTCATAGTATGGGAACGTAATTACGAAAATAATTATATCAGTTAAAACATTTTTTTTAAACAATTAAATAATTCCGAGAATCATGTGAACTGGACGATTTACTACATTTAAATATGAGAACATAATAAAAAAATTCCATCCGGTTCCTAGACATAATATTTTTGTTAATTGAAATACCCGAAGAAGATGATATAAGAAAAATATTAAATTCATGATCCAAACATTTTATCGCACTCGTTCTATACGCACGCCTTTCATGGAGAATTTCTTTGTTATAAGAAAATAAAAGCTCGCGTGTAATAAACATATTCAAATTTACCCCAAGGTTCGTGAATGTAAACTAAGAAAACATACATGTAAGTAGGACGGGTGGGAGAGGACATAAGGGATAGTCATGGAGAACTGAGATGTACCTAGTACAAAAAAAAATTTGAATTTCAAGTAAAAATAACCTTTTCCATATTTCTGAATTTTTTGAGGCTATGAAAATGTAATGGAAGATTCTACCTATGCATAATATTATTTTAGAATATCTTACGTGAAATCTCATTCTGCCTTTATCTTTACAAATAAAAAGGAACAAATAACAAAAATCCGAAATTTTGTCAAAAGTCGCCACACGATTGCATTTTCCGGGTTGAAGGAAAAATTAAGGAGTCTAAGGAGAATATATGACGCAAATATGAATGGGAGAACAAGCCGAAGATTCCAGAGGAAAACATGACACCATCAAGTGAATCAAATATTTGCGTCGGGCTATGTCAGAATGTATGACATGATGTGAATGAAACGGAAATTTTATTTTTTTGAAATTTAATGCAAATCAAATATAATAATGTTATTATTGAGTTCTGCAAGTATTTTAGTTTTTTTTCTTATTATTGTGACAGCTGTTTCGGCGTTCAAGGCTTGACTTGCTTACATGATTTTATTTTCTCCCACCAAATTCTAATTTGGGCGGTGTTTAAAATTACTTAATTCCGGTAAAACCAACTTGGTATATAATTCAAATTCTCTATTGTGTGAGGTACTTACAATTATAATGTGTTTTCCCTGTATTTAAATGACAGTATTTTCTTAATTGATTTTTTTTAAATGTGTTATATTTTTTTGGTAGTTTGAAGATACTGAAAAGGAGGGAATAAATAATATCTTCCTCACTTTATTAATTAATGTTATTTTAGGATCATTCGTTCTTTTATTAATTTCAAATTGTTCAAATAAATTTAATCTAAGACCCTTCTTTTCTATATCTAAGTGTTTAGGCTCGTTGTTTTCAAGCGGGATATGATTATTCGTTAAGAATTGTTCTGCGAATTTTTATTATGATAACATCGTATATGTTCTTTAAATCTAGTTGAGAAAGCCCTTCCCGTCTGCCCGATATATGTAGCTTTACAATAGGCGCGGTTACATTTTATTTCACATATGCCACTATTATTAAGTTTAGGTTTTTTACTTTTTGAGTTTTTTAGGCTTTATCCCATGTTATTATTGGTTCTAAAGGCGATAATAAAACCACGTTTTCTTATAATTTCTTCAAAAGATTGGTATTCACTTTGTGGAGTCATTATTAATAAATGAATTAAAAATTACTTTGCAATCATCACTTTATTAATATATACATAACAAAACATTTTTAAATTTATTTTGAAATTTTTACAGATAATGGTTGTAGTTATAGACGGACGAATTCCAGACAGGCAATTTTTTCCATTATTTTTTTATATGTGTTAGATGTTATAAATTAATTTTATTTTTATGTTTCTTGCTTTTATATTTTTTTCAATGTTATTTGCCTCTTAAGCGTTATTAACCGCGATTGTTTTTATTGTATCCTCTACTTTTTCGTGCGCTATTTTTTCTAGGGGAATATTAATGAGTCTGTGTACTATTGAATGGTAACCTGATAATTTATGGAACCAGAGATGAATTGAGTTTGCATTTATTATTGTATCTGTAAAAGTTGGTTCTCTGAATATTTCAAAAGTATGTCTATTATTGCTTCTACCAATTGTAAGATTTTACCTTCGATCTATTGTTCAACTGTGAAGCAGATTTTATTATTAACGGTGTTAGCCCAGTTGGTGAAGATATCTTACTGACGGTTTGTGACTTTCCAACATATGATGATATTGTCTACACATCTAATTTATTTAGCTAAGGGAGATTTAAGAATTATATTTTCAATATAATCCATAAATATCTCCGTTAGAAGTCGACTTAACGGTGATCACATGGGAAGACCAACATTTTGTTGATAGTAGGTATCAATGAAAACGAAATAATTTGTTTCTATGCAAATTTTTATAAGTTGGAATAACTCTTTTCTTATTACCGGGTTTATATTACATTTTTCACTTATGTTTTCAATTATTATAAGGCATTCTTCATTGGGGATGTTGCTAAATAAGGATTTTACGTTTAAAGAAATGAATTGACAGATAAGCGAAAGATCAAAAATTTTCATTTTAATAATTAGTTTTACCGATTTTTTGACGCTGCAACGTGGTGAAAAATGTGTATATTTTAAGAAGATCAAGATAAATTAAACTTGGTGAAAATACTTACTTATTCTTCTAAATACTATTTCTCCGCGAAACAATGCTTTAGTAGGACAAACATTTGCATTTTTTTAATAAAATATTTTGGTATTCATGCGTTCCATCAGTTCCAAATAAAATGTTTTTTTTATTGTATACTAACTGATGTGTACCCGGTCTTGCTCGGGATTTTTTTATTATTAAAGTTATGAAGTTGTGAATTCTCGCTTGTCATTAGGGTGCTATAATTGTTTTTACAGCGAAAGTAACTATCTCCAAATAGAGGAACATTCATTTGAATATTTTATTTCATTCCAAACGTTTATTTTTTCAAAATATATCTAAATCATAAAGTTCTTAAGTAGGTACCTAATCGTGTTTTCTATTTTTAAAATATTCTATCAAAAAAAACTTCTTCTTTTAAATATGCAATCTGTGGCTAACCAAAGTGTTTTATCTATGGGCTAACCTAAATAAAACATGGCGGGTTCAATGTTTTTCATACTAATTCTTAAAACGTCATAGCAACAGTTTTACATGTTGGATTTCATTCAAACTACTCTCTAATCCTTCCCGACACTAATAAAACAAACTGTGATATTTTCCAGTAAACCGGTCCAGTAATTTTCGAGAAAATAGAGGACAAACAAGCAAACAAACTTATGTTGATTTTTAAATATATAGATTTCTTATGCCAAAGCATTTACTTTTTTTAATAATACGAAGAAAATTCCAGATTTGCTTAAAGTTCTCTTTTATTAAAATTTAAAATAGGAAACTATACATCGGAATTACTTAACAGATATTTTCTGTAAATGTGTGATGCATTTGATATAAAATGCAATTCCATTCGACTCAGGAAAAAGAACCTAACTTTGCAACACAGACACGCTCACAACACACTTCTATTGACGTTTCAATCACGTCTGATTACGTCTAAAGGGGATCTAAATGACAATCTAGTCTCCTTTAACGGTAGCAATATTCCCAACAAGCCTTCTATTAATATGCTTGGTGTAACTCTACGTGAACCAGCTCAGGTATGGGGGCTCCATCGAAGCCAGGGTAAAGTTAGCCTCTCAGAAGTCGTGCGCACTGTACAGGGCCCGCAGTTTCTTTAATAGTAAACAACTTCTTATCCTATACAAATCGCAAGTGCGCCCCACTGTAGAATTTGACAGCCATCTCTTGTCGGTAGCCCTAAAATATCAGAAAAAAACCGTTGACTCTGTGCAAAAACGAGCGGTCCGTTTGACAGATTCATCATAGACGTCAGGTGGGAATGATGTCCTTGTTCTACCGGTATTTCAATAGAAGCTGTTCTGAGGAATCGGAGTCAATGATCATCTCGGCATCGGCGCATAGTCGGGAAATACGCCAAACGCGCGCCCATGGTTGACATTTGTCACATGAGAATGGCTCGCTTTTACCACTCGTTCTTATGTTCAATAGCTCAGATGTGGAATGGTCTACCAGCATCTGTGTTTCCTCCCTGCTACAACGAGAGATTCACGGGTGCACTCCTTCCTATCCTCTAAAAGTCCCTTCACAGAGCGTTCCCGAAGATGACATAGGGCTTTAGGGTAACTGTAAAAAAATGTATATATCGTTTTTCGTTTCGCTGACCGGAATGAAATATCAATTTCCCTAGAAGTGCGAAGTAAATTGATATGTTAAAATAATTAAATCAAAAACATTACTTTGACATCTCTACAGAAAACAACAAAGAATCTATGAAATCCTTCTTTTGTTTGCCTTCCCAAAACGTATTCGAGAACATCCAAAATACGAAGACATTTCCAGCCCTCTAGTTTTGATTTGTACGGGTGGGCTCAGTTCTATTCAATAAATAAAACATCCCACCCGAATAATAATGGGTCTTTGCTCGCCTTCAAGGAATGAGGATTTGTAGCATTGTCCTGTATGGCCTCCTGCGATCTTCAGTGCTGTGTGATGCAGGGCCTAAGTATTACTAAAATACGCAGCAGTATGACAAATGCAAGCTCACTGTTGTAATAACTTAAGTCTAAAAACGTAAAGATTGTATGTTAATTTTAATTTCATAATATGTTTATTTTTATATCTCGATAAGTGGTTAGTGGGAAAGTATTTCAAAACCGAAGGAAAAATTACATTATTAATTTAAACGTAAATAGTTATTCTTAAAACTATTAAATGTTATTGTGTAATATTATTCTAAAAATATTTTAGTTTGTTTTATTTATGGCAGCTGTTTCGGCATTCAAAGCCAATTTAAAAACGGACAAGGTCAATTTAAAAATGGCATTGAACGCCGAAACAGCTGTCACAGTAATAACAACCTGAAATACTTGCAGAACTTTACCTATTTTTATTATTATGTACCTATTACTATTTACTTTTTAATATTTAATCATTGAAGAATATAATATTAACACATCCCAAATGAACCACGAATCCGAAAAAACAACAGAAATTAAAAAGATTTCAGTCGCATCTGGGACTCGAACCCAGGACTTCTACCTATCCGGGGTAACCGCTTAACCAACTTAGCTAATGAGATCAGTTCAATTTACTCCATTTACACCGATATCATACTTCATGTTCAAGATTTGTTAATATTATCCTCCATTTTTATAAATCACATATTATTGGCTGCTATCCTTATGATGATTGCAAAGTTTCATCCCGAACTCAATTGCAATCGGAATAGAGTCTCGGATGTACCTACCCAATTTTTATTTATATGAAACATCTATTGACTTATTTTACAAGTCTGGAAAGAAATATTCAATTTATTTTTTATAACTTATTGAAGGTTGTAAACCTCATTAGGACCTCTACCTGAGGTTTAAAAACTTCATTAAGTTATAAAAAATAAATTGAATATTTCTTTCCAGACTTTTAAAATAAGTCAATAAATAGATGTCTCATATAAATAAAAATCTACGAATCCGTAGGACGCAGGTTCAAATCCGGGCGTGCGCAAGTAAATTTTATTTAAGTAATTTGTACTGTTTCACAATTAATAATAATATATGGTATATTTGCACACGTTTCAGAGTGGAAGATACTCTCACTATCGCCCTGGTAAAAGACCACCATTCAGAATTTAAACGTTGCTTGAAATGGCTTTTAGCCGTGTTTGGTGACCAGATCTGAATAGCCAGGTATTTCCCCACATTCCTCTTCCCCTTCTCCTTCCCCTCCCCGATACCTTCAACCTCACAACATTCCCCAATTGGGGATGGCATTGTCTCACTGGCTCCAAATGGATGGGAGCAGTTGGGACTCTTGGTATTCATATTAAAAAAAAATTCAAAATCTGTTTAAAACCATGAATTCTTAAATTTATGTCGTTAAAAAGAAAATATATGTTTTCACCCTTACGTTCTAATTTAAAAAATATATATACGGTAGGTTTAACTTATACCTCTCTGCCCCTGGACCCCCAATAATGCAACAATACAAAGAGCCTTATGGACACAGAGCCTATTAATCTACAAGGCGTGGTGTGGTCAATATTAACATGTGACTCAATGACAATGATTTGACAATATTTGGAATACCTTTGTGTTCGATTTATTCAAACCTCAAAATCATTGTAAATATTTAAACACGAATCTTAGTCAGTCAACTGTTTAATAAGATTTTCGAGGTATTTGTTATATTCCTCGTAATAAACATAGGACAAGGTTGTCCGACTCCTGCTCGACCACCCCTCAAACAGTTTAAATGATGCTATATCTTAAAGTAATAATTGATATAATTTCTTCAGACGATTGGTATTCACTCTGTGGCGTCATGGCGTATATTTTTAAATTCATGTATTAATAATTCATACTCTAAGTGTTATTTACAGTATATGTAAATGACTATTGAACTTCTTTTTTTTCAGAGCTCATTCTCCATGTTGAGACCGGTGTTAAAAGAGATTGATGGAAAAGGACAACATCATAATAAAAGTGTGCTATATTATAAAAATGCCATACAACAACTAAGTAACTAACTAACCATCACGCCCTTTCCCCGCATGAGTAGGCAGAGAGGACAGACCACCAAACAACTCGATCTTGGCATACACTTATTGCTTCATTCACTTTCATACAACGTCCCATACATGCTCTTCTGTTATTCCGACTTCTGACATAGCCCGACTCAAGTATTTGATTCACTCGATCGTGCCACGTCTTCATCGGACGTCCCCGGCTTCTTCTTCCATTCACATTCGCGTCATATATGACGCGAATATATTCACCTTACACTCCTTTCTTCGTTCATTCGCTCTACATGCCCAAACTATCTAAGCGTCGCTTTCATAATATTGCTCATTACACTTATATCAGCCTTGCATTCTATACGAATCTCAACATTTTTCAGACGATCACACATGGTTTTACCACACATACGTCTCAGAGATCTCGTGTCTGCAGCATTCAGTATAATTTCTACTTTCTAGAGTCTACTTACAACAACTGATCATGTTTTACAAATAATTACGACGTTAAAATTTTTGCATTATCTATTCTGTGGTTATAATAATGATGAACGTACTACCCATTGCGTTGTGGCTAGTTATATTAAACAAACTATCTCATTTTATGCTTTTCTTGTTATGATATATATTATACTCTAATTATACTCCTCTGTACTTAAAATGAAAATATAATTACATGAAAAACCAATTTGACCAAGATTTTTGTTTTCGTTGAAAATTTTTGAGTGTGTTCGCTAAATGCCTTCTTAACATCTTAACATTTCCCGAGTTAAAGTATATAATATCTGATTTTCGCAATAAACAAACACATTTTGGATTGACATTGATTGACATTGAGTTTATTGTAAATAATATAAAGATGATTCGGTCGAATCGAAACGAGTCGAAGTATTTATACAAAAATAAAAGTGTATTTTCGTTTATTCTATTTATTATCTGGTAAGTATTTAGCAAATATACTTGAATCAAAATATATAAAGAATGAAAATCGACAGAAAAATGTAATGATGGGGTAAGCGGGCTGCAATTTTGAATTTTGTAGATTAATTGCTGAGATCAGCATTTGGAACTTTGTATCATAATCCACTCAGTAAAAGGAAAATAATTTCCCTCGTAGCCTATATCATCATTGGGGATCCTAAAAGGAAGAGAGGAAGTTGTGGAGAGGAAAAAGGTATGAAATGTGGGTAAGAATTTGAGGATCAATATATCTAGGAGTGACGAACATATGAGCCCATCTCACCCTTTGCAGTGCAATGCGATGAATCGAGAGTCTGGCTGAAGAATTCAAAGGGTCTGCCCTTACCGGCCTATCTCGATCCGGCGCGCCACACAGTTGATGGGAAGACGCATCCACCGCCAAGATTTGGACAAACCTAACCCCAAGAACCCGGACACTCCTGCTGAATCACCAAACATGGGGTGACCTATAGCGTTGGTTATACAATAAATGGTTCCAGAGGGTGGTACCCATACCCGCCTACCAAATTGTAACTAATAATACCTTTGCGAATTTGACAAAAATTGATGCAAAAAAGTGCGCGGTAAAGCAGATATTTTTAACAATCTGTCCTCCCTATTATTTACCTTGTTAAATAACCAAAAAAAAATTTTTAGTAATGGGTATCTTTTTCAAATTGGCTTGTATTTCTCCACAGTAAAATAGGCTACAATAATTATTTTCATCATAAAGTTTTCATTACACTAGATCCTTACTTAATGCAATTTTCAACGTGATATCAGAGTAAGAATCTATGTTTTTGTAAATAATTACAAGGTCCAAATACGTGCCAACATTATAATTACACCACCCGTGAATTTTTTGTCGTTGTAATTTTGTGAAATAATATCCACCTACATACGAGTATTACTTCCGTCTACTGACCTACAAAGTAAACGTAAAAATGTTAATTTCGTAGCTCTTTGACCTAAACAGAAATATAATTACAGGGCTAAATTACTGTTTTGATGACTTTTTTATTTTGTTTTAATTTTATTTATTCATATTTACAAGTTTTGGTAATAATAATAATAATAATTGTATGATTTGTATAGCGCCGTTTTTGTGAAAAATCGCACCAATGGCCCAAGAGTTTACATTATTTTCGACTACCAAACTAACGGACATGTCCGTATTATGGTAGTCGAAGTTTGTTTTGTATTATAATATTGTTGTATATGTACCTAAATGTTTTATAAAATTAAGATAAGATAATATAAATAGAAATAAAATCTAATCATTGATGAAAATAATATTAACATAACCTAAATGAAACATCAAACCGGAAAAAACAACAGAAAATAAAAGATTTCACTCGCATCTGGGACTCGAACCGCAACCGCTTTACCAACTTAGCTAATACGACCAGTTCAATTTATGTCATCTTCATCGATATCTTAATATTACTCCTACAGTACTCCTTAGGTGCATATTCATCTAATAAAATTACAAAATATTATACAGTATGTACATGGCAGAGGTGCCCGGGTTCATCAGGTGAGGTTTGTCCAGGTCTTGGCGGCGAATGCGTATGGCCACCAGCTGCATGGTGCGCCGGATCGGGAGAGAGAGGGAGACCCCTTTACCTGTCCAGCCGGACTATCTCGACGCTTCTCTCTACACCGCAGTGAGGGGGATGGATTAATTCGTCTGTAACTCCTAGACACACTGCCTCCAGATTCCTACCCACCCTTCATCGTACCCCTTTCCTTCCCAGAACTTGCTATTCTTCCTTTTCTTAAAAAGACCTTCAACGCAGCATTCCTAAAAATAACATGGGACCTGAGGGAGATTATTTTCTTCAGGATCTCTTGTGTGGAGTTAAGTGGCCGTATTAGCATCGCGTCTGAGTCCCACCCAGGCGTTCAATTCAATTTCTCAACTGGCTAAGTCCTCCATCACGACACAAACAACATCTTTAACATAGTGTTATGGTAGTAGGAGGTTTTCAAATATTTTTACGTAATTACCAGGGAATGTTTGTATTTTTAAAAAAATTAAAAAATATATGTATAAATATAAATAAAGAAAAAAATAAATATATGTACACAGCAAAAATAATTATAACATCAAACAGAATTGTATTAGTATACAGCAGCAAGGAAACTCTAACAGTAAGCTCTAAGGTCATATAATTTGAATAGTTTTTTCGGTTGTACTCAAGTCTAGATATCTATTAAAAAAATTATCAATGTCTCCAAATCCAAACCAAAGTCATTCATAAGCTGCTAATGTTTTTAAAAAAATCTGTTCGGAGTTTCTTATTTCTGTACAACCCTGTTCTATTTCTGGTGTTCTGCGTATCTTCCACGAATAATCACAGAACAAGTGACGTTTCCAAAACAGAATATTTACCAACATTTGTATTATTTGTATCTCGTGGCCTGAATTGCCTAAATAATTTCACCTATTTCTCAACAATGTAATTGGGAAATGAACAAAGTTATTGAACTCTTAAATGTTATTATTATTATTATTACTATTAGAAAGCGGACAGTGCTACTGTCTGCTTTGCGCTGTGTGCTGTATTCTTTTCAATTTGGCCGCCATTTTTCAAAAAGTGAATAATCATTCCCGGGGTGGTTTGTCCCATTTGTCCTTGTAGCTTTTGTTCCAGTTATTTACTACCAGGGCGAAAGAAGTTTAAAGGACATTTTGAGATTGTTACATTGGTTTACTTGTAAAATGCCAACGCGCCATATGGCACATCCACTTTAATTATACGAAATAAATATTTCATAGATGTACTATTTAATGAACAGTGTTTATCTCAAGTGCTCTGCCAGGTAATAATAACTGCCATAAAATAAATAACATGTATATTTTAACGCGGCATCACGTTCATTTTCCAAATGCATTGTAGATACATATAGTTTGGTATTACAGATCGATGAACCGGTGAATGCAATTTGTTAGCCATAAAATAATAGACAGTCTATAGTTAGTGATAAGATTGGAAAAAAGAAACATTTGTATTGCTCGCTTGAGGTGATTTTTCATGAAAACGGCGCTATACAAATCATCTAAATATTATTATTAATTCTTCCATGACAATTCAACACACATATGAATCGGCACATAAATCATTAAAAGTACGAAAATAAAGTTAACTCGAAAACCCAATCCAACCTAACCTAATTAATCTTCTTTTTTTGTTCAACTAAGCCTAATCTATCTTAACCGAATTATTTTTGCTGTCGTTTTTTATTTAAAATAAATAAATTCATACGTGTGTTAAATTATCCGGTCACCCTATTTATTAAGTACCTAAATAATTTTTGAATTGTTGAAATTTTTCTATGCAGTTTAAATCTAGTCACTAAACACGGTTATAATCATTTCAAGCAACCAACGTTTTGATTCTGAACAGTGGGTTTTTAACAGGTCGTTATTTATTTTTTGTAAGAAACAAACGGCTTTTAATACAAAATATATATACTCGTCTATAGAAAGTTAAACAGAAGGTAAACCAACATAGTTTCTTGTACTCATATTAGTTAAATACAGGTGTTTTATTTATGAAGCTAACGAGAGAAAAAAAACAAAGCAAGAAGGAAAGGGAAAGGAAAAAGGAAGAAAGGATCGGGACAGGAGATGCTCTCGGTACATTTTATACTGGTTCATCAATGTGTGGTGTTTTGAAGAATGCCGATGTTGTTAAATTGTATTTTATATTGCGCACAAATATGGTAAATTAAAAAATGTATCCGAAATTTGATCCTGCTGGCGGGCAAAAGAAAAAAAATGGTTTGTCGGGTTTGTTGTGACGGTATGTGGATTTATATAAATTTTTACAGACTATTTACAAAAAATATGAAAAAATATGACTCAAACCGCTATTCTAGGAACACGTTACAGTGATTATCCAAGAAAAAAAGCAAAGAGCATGCAGATGGAACTTACAAGACAAAACATAGGAAAAAATCGTTATTGAAGTCATTTAAATGTTTAACATAATATGCGTCGATATATTGAATTTTACTTGAGACCCGGGGATATATTAAGGAAATCACATGCTTCACAGTACTCATTACCATGGAATATGAGTCTATTTTGGTAGAGAACAATTGATAATTTGTTCTTGTAACCGCACGTCCGACACAAATAGGTCGTACAACTTACTGCCTAGTGATTCTAGTAGGCATGTGAAAATTTATCAGGTTAATTAGATCAGGACACTAAATACTGGCGTTTATCATTTTATATTTCAAAAAATAAATTTAAAAAATCCCCGTCTCTGGGACGAACGTTTTGTTTCATCTAATAAAAATGTATTATTTAAGAACTCTATAAGGATTCCCATTTTATAGTAAACGTGTCCTAAAAATTAATTTTTGACTCTTTCCAAGCACATTGAAATGTATTATATACGATCCGATATAAAACATTGATGGTATCTGCAACTCATGGTTAAACCATGTCCCGCGGCCAATTAATTTTTTGTTTTGTTTTTTGTTTTAAACATAACTAGAAAAATTCGGATTGTCTTCATCCATAAATATATTCATATCACCCACTGTACAAATATTATGAGAAAAAAAATCTGTTTATTACCAAACTTGTGCCTGCATCCTCAACAAATATATCGTATTAGGATTTTGTTCTACTTCTTTACAACTTGGGAGAACAATAGATGTTTGTAGGTCAGAAACCCTACCGAGTAATTATTGTTCCGACTGTCATTTTGGTTTAACTTGCTGGCCACGTGATGTCTTCCTCCTTCCGTTGAGTAATGCCACAATACTTTCAGGCCAATGCCATTATTTAGAACAGTCAGTGCATTGTGCATTATTGAGCAATGTGTGCCCATTGTTACGTTGGAGACGTTCCACGTAATGTGTTTGTTTGGGATTTGTGATTTACCAGATTGTTGGGCATTTTGTATACAGTCAAATTCGCAGTAGGTAAAGCAATAAATCTTCAAGTTTCTTTTTGACAATTTTGACAATTTTTGACAATGGAACATCTTTTCTAACTGTTAAATTTAATATAAATAACGGATCATGGTAAGCCACGGTGAGGCTTGCGGCAAAGAATCACGAAAATTGACTGATTGCAGTAATGATATCCGTGAGGCGAGTGTTGTAAAACTATGTACGACCGTATAACGATTGCGGAAACCGAACATTATTCACCACCAATATAAAAGAAATACACAAAATTAATAAAAAACCCTTAGATAGCCTACGTATGTATTCAGTATGCAGCGTTTGTCTAATTACTCCACATGCTGAAAGGTTGCATATTATTCAGATCTTGATTTATCTAACCGTTACCTTAATTAACAAAATCAGTAAGTCCTTTTTTTCACGAAACGGGATATGAACGCCATCTTTCTTCAGCGCCCTTGAGGTGATTTTTCACAAAAATGGCGCTATAAAAATCATCCGAATATTATTATTATTTCCGTGTTTCTTTTTAAAAACATATTTCTACAGAAATCACATATCCGTACGATAATTATAAGTTAATAAAAGGTTCTATCAGAAATAGTGAAAAATAATAATTAAAAAAAATTTACTTAAAATTATAGTATTTCTAATTCTATTTTTTTTGTGAGGAAACTAAAAAAATTATTGCAAACATTTATTGTTCATACCAAGCATATTGAAAGCGTATCTCAAAATTTTAAAATTTGAGATTGCCAAATCGAAATTCGCGAGAGGTTAGTGCAGGGCCTTAAAATCAATTTCTTTTTTCATGTAAAGTTGACAAAATGACTTGTTAATTTACTAATTAAGATGGCCTAATGTGTCGGAATCATAATAGAATTGTTTGAAATATACTGTTTTTCTAGACATTTTTCAACCTCCCTCTTCCCTTTCCCTCTCTCACTTCCTTCACCCTCTCAATAATAACCCTCAAGAGTCCCAACTGCTCCCAACCATCTGGAGCCAGTGAGACTATGGCATCTCCAATTGGGGAATGTTGAATGAAGGTATTGGGGAGGGGAAGGAGAAGGGGAGAGGAAGGTGGAGAAATACCTGGCTATTCGGATCTGGTCATCAGACACGACTAAAAGCCATTTCAAGCAAGGTTTCAATTCTGAATGGTGGTCTTTTACCATGGCGATATTGAAAGTATCTTCCACTCCGGAACGTGCGCAAATATACATATTATTTTTAAGTGAACTAATTATGAAACAGCACAAATTAATTAAATAAAATTTACTTGCGCACGCCGGGATTTGAACCCGCGACCTTCGGATTCGCAATCGAGAGCCTTACCCCTCGACCATGGAGACCGTTAACTATACCTTAAAGAACATTAAATACTCCATTCCACATAAATTTCCAAAAGTGCCAATTATGTGACTTATTCAATAATTTATAATTAATTGAATTGCTTCAGATTACGTATTTAAATTCTTTTTTTTTTTTAAATCCTTCTATTCCCACGAACGAGACAGTCCCCAAAAGGAATTGGAATTATTCCTCCTTTCATCACAATGGGTGTCAGAGTGTATAAAACGTCTGCAGAGTCTGTGTTTTAATACAATTTCGTTCAACAAAAGGTTGAAATGAAACAGATCTCTTTTATAGGACGTCAATCCACTCGGAACCATTGTGGATCTGACGATGGAACACAGGAATCTTTATCCAGGTAAGATATCTGGAAAATAAAAGATTTAATCTTTGTACACCTTGCCACTCAAAGGATTGACTTCATTGATAAAGAATTCACTAGGATAACCCTACGTCTACGTAAAATTGGTAACATATGCATTTTATTTTAGCATCAGTGGGCTCACTCTTGTTTTGGACTTTACTTGGAGTTGATTTTCACTTCTTCGTGATTTTCGTTATTCTGACATTTGAAATTGCGGTATATTTAGAAACCACATAATCTAATGCTAGTTTCACGGTCAATGAGTTTCTCGTCCTTGAAGTTAATTTAAATTCAATTATTTGCATTTGCTAGTGTAGTCCCAAAAACGTTTCAAAGATTTCCTCGTCGAAAGTCTACTGGTTTAGTGCCTTCAATTTGGATTAGGCATAATAATAATAATAGTTGTATGATTTGTACAGCGCCGTTTTTTTGAAAAATCATCTCTAGGGCGCTGCAACTTACATGTCTCACAACTTAAAAAAAACTAGTATCACCAGTTTACACGACTCTTCAACATTTGGCACCAGACGTTAAAGTTTCAAGAAAACTGTTCGATATTTGAAAAGGTTTGATCAATTTTTTTTCTCTAAATAAGGGGAAATTAATATTATTTAGGGCACACCAGACACGCCCACAGCACATTTCTACCGGTTTATCTCTTTAATGACGTAAGTAACGCTACTTTTCACGTATACCAAACTATTGACATATTGGTCTAGTTATTGTACGGCAAAGACCAATCTAATATTTCAATGTCAATGAAATCTTTTTTCTCAATGTTGTTATTTTTATTCAACACAAACGATTTATCTACGGGGTTCACATGTCTTTATTGGCAATTGTTGAAGATCTATATTACGAAATAGCGGAATCCTTTTGGCGAGATCAAATAATAAAAAAATCCGCTTTTTATTCATAAATCACGCTTTGTTAACTCCCTTTCAAAGTAATGCGATTGAAAAATCGCTCAGTAAAAATACCCTATTTCTTGACATTTTTTTTATATCAAAGCGTATTGTTATCGACTCTTTTTAATAAAAATATATTATATTGCTTATTTCATAGAATTCTTCAAATAGTTATAGACCCTCAGAATAACAATTCTTTTCTTAGATTAAGTCAATATTTATTTATTTCTCTTTATTTTACAGTCATTAATTATAATATAGCAACACGTTTTTAGATCTAGATTATGTATAGTATAATGTCAAGTAATAATGATGTGTAGTAGGTATAAATTATTTCTTTATTACAGTTTTTGACCACCTCACCAGAACATTTAACCTACTAATTTCTGTCAGTTTTTAACTTATTTTTCGACTGAATGACATTTTAGTTGTGTTTTAGAGCTTTCGTCTTGACGAAGGAAGTATGTTACATATTTTTCGCTATTTCGACATTTAAAACAAATTAATTGTTGCACATAAAGCGTTTATATAATTTTCTATGGTATTTAATTTTTAAAAAATACCATGCTAAAATCCCAACTGCCCGGAGCCAGTGGGAATATGGCATCCCCAATAGGGCGTGCCCTTCAAACAATAAGGTTTCATCTCATACAGCAATCTTCTGCGGAAACGGGCTCTATAGAATACTACTTTAGAGTTCATTATCGCATAACATTGCCTAGTCAGTTGGAATCTTATTGTTCCGAGGGACTGTGGGATATGTGGTGAAGCTGATGGTAGTAGGGAGGGAAATGAGATGGGAAAAAGGAAAAAAGGGAAGTACCTGCCTAGCTCTTTAGATCTTGTCACTAAATACAGCTAAGGCCATTTCAAGCAACGTTTCAATTCTGAATCGGCGATAATGAGATTATCTACCACTCTGGAACGTATCGCAAATATACAATATATTACTTTAAATTATTGAATTGTAAAATAACGTAAATTAATAGATATATCGTTTTGTAATTTTTTTTTGTGTACAGTGCCAAGGAACATTTTTTCCTCTTCCTGTGTCAACTGTGGTTAGAGGTGCATACATGTGGAGATAAACTTCTCTACCCAGTGAGCAGACTGCCTCTTGCTACTGTAGGGACAAATTAATCCAATAAAAAATTTTCGCACATGCCGGGATTTGAACCCGCGAACTCCGGTTTCGTAACCAAGGATCATAACCACTCAACCACAGAGGCCGCCATTAACATTAAATAATGTATGGATTTAAATCCCTAAATCAGTTACTTCACGACCTTCCTCTGCCACATATCCTTCCCTTCCTCAGTCCCCAATGCCACATATCCTTCCCTTCCTCAGTCCCCAATGCCTTCAACATACCCCAATCGGGGGTGCTATAGTCTCACTTGCTCCAAACAGTCGGGAGTAGTTGGGACTCTTGTACATTACTCATATAAAAAAATGATATTAAGATAAATTAAATAAAAAATGTCAATTAAATTAAAATTTCGTTTAGGGACCTCTCAGTCACCCATTCAGTCACAGATTTTATTAAAATCGTGAATATAAACAACAAAAATTTTCGATTTATTGGGATAACTTATTTAAGCTTATAAACTTCATTGTAATATTTAATCATTGAAGAAGATTATATTAACAAATCTCAAATGAAACATGAAACAGAAACACACAGAAAATGGAAACGTATCAGTTGCTTATGAGAATCTAACTCCTCTCACTCGGTCCTCTGTCTCACCGGAACAACGCTCTATCTACAGATGAGAAAAAACTCTGAACTAATGAAAAAAAAAAATCACTACGCACCCCCGAAGGCTCTTCATAATATTCCGTATTTTCTAAAAGTCTATAAAAAGCTCCCCGACTTTCGTTCAGAATTCAGCATTCGGAATATTCCTCCCGGTCGGCAATAAATCTTGGAATCATAAGCTCAGGTGACCTGTGCCAAACGAGGCCTTTCCAGATGATAAATAATAAATAAATAAAAACAACATGGCGGCGCGGCGGACGGTTTCCGGGTCCGGTCGTAATGGTTTGTTTCTCCATTTACCGGTGGACGAACAAAAGGTAAATCATACTTCTATTCGGAGTAATCCGATTATGACGAGCTGGAGTCAGCGGCATCCAAATTCCCAAGAGAAGTTCTTACGGATGATGTCTTATAAGGGGGTACGCAAACTTTGGTTCTCGATTTGATTTAA
Organism: Halesus radiatus; assembly: GCA_022606495.2. Classification (NCBI taxonomy): domain Eukaryota; kingdom Metazoa; phylum Arthropoda; class Insecta; order Trichoptera; family Limnephilidae; genus Halesus; species Halesus radiatus. Next base: position 105,945 of record JAHDVE020004840.1, on the reverse strand, counting down.
TTTATCTGCTGTGATTGTGTTATGTTTAAATATTACAAAATACTGAATTTTTTCATTAATGCTGTCGAATGTGACTTTTCGGGTGGTAAGACGATACATATTTTCCAAATTTTGCTAATAAACAGTGTTTATCTCTCGTGACCTGCCAGGTAGGTATGGTCCTGCATAATATTATCTGCCTGTACATAAAATTAATAATTTGTATATTTTAACGCGGCATCACGTTCATTAGTAAAATACGTTGTACATGTAGTTTGATATTACAGATCGATGAACTGGTTAATGCAATGTGTTAGCCACAAGTTGTAATAATAGATTATCTATAGTTAGTGATAAGATACCTTGTACAGGTGGCGTAAAACTACCGTTATGGTTTGAATGTTTAATAACTTTTTAAATTTAATTATATCTTTCATTTTTATTTCAGAATTTTGTGAAGAAAACTTGGGGAATTCGAAATGAAATACCACACAATAAAACAAAGATCAAGAATTGTTGAATTTTATTTTGAAAATCAACGGTTAATTTTTTTGACGCAGCGTGCTTATCTTCGTTTATTTAATGTGCGTACTGGACCGTCAACACCAACAATAAACCGCCTCGTTGCAAATTTTCGATAACATGATACAGTAAGACACCTTCCATGTACCGGAAGACCACGTACGGTCCACGCGGAAGAAAATATCCAACGTGTTGTGGATAGTGTGCAGGACAGTCCAGAAACATCAACAAGAAGACTTTCGGCACAACTGGGGCTATCGCGGAGGTCCGTTCAGAGGATTTTGGCCACATTGCACATGTTCCCGTATAAGGTTCAGCTTGTGCAAGAATTGAAGCTGATAGACTACCAACAACGGCTTGATTATGCCATTTCATTCCAAACCATAACGGTAGTTTTGCGCCACCCTGTAGAACATTGGAAAAATATATATTTGTACAGCGCCATTATACATATCTTCCGAGTATTTCTATTATTATTATTTTATTTACAAATCATACAATAATATCCAGCGTTATCGCCGGTGTAATGATATAAGTCGTATAATTATAAAATCACTCAACTCTTCTGTACGAAACTTTTGGTTGTATATAGAAGAATGACGAAGTAATTAATAAATAAGCACTGAGTGGAATACATCTGCGCGCAATAAAAAAAAATGAATTCAATATAAAGCTTTTCACTCAAGCTTGTTGAGTAATATTCCGAACGTTAAAAAATATCCATGCGGGACGTTGGATACGGAGTACAGAGCATGTTTTGTATTCCTTTTTTAATTTCACTTAGAAGTAGGTAACATATACTCGTATGTGTCATAAAATGTATACGAAGTACACATTTTCGCAAAGCTTTGCTTTATTTACATCTACCCCAAACAAGAGTTCGTGAGAGAAATAATTTACCTAAAGGCCTATGTCATATTTTCGAATGCTGTGTGGAGGGTATTTTGAAGGATGGGAAGGAGTGAACCACGTTGTAGAAGAGAGGATTCATGGAGGTCGGCAGATCATTCCACAGCCGAACTGTTGAATAAAAAAAACGAGTCGTTGAAGTGACCCGTTCTCTTGTGACAAATGTCAACCGTGTACATATGTTGGGCGTATGTTTAGTATTTTCCGACTGTGCACCGGTAATAATAATAATAATAATCGGATGATTTTTATAGCGCCGCTTTTGTGAGAAATCACCTCAGGGGCGCTGTACAAATATTACTTCCTATTCTTATATTATTCTTATATTACGTCTATTCTATGAATTTATTATTAATATACGGTAATGAAGGGATCAATGACGCTAGTTCCTCAGAGCATCTTCCATTGAAGTACCGGTAGAAAAATTATAGCATTCTCAACAGACGTCTGTGCTCCACAGATTGCAATCCGTTTGTTAAGATGACCCATTTCTGCGTGGAGACAAGGGTTTTTTTTCTGATATTTTGTGGCTCCCGACCAGAGGTGGCTGCCAAATTCGACAGTGAGGCGCACTTGCAATTTCTACAAGGTCAGCAACTGAGTACTATTAAAGTATCTGCAAGCCCTGTACAGTAAGTACACCCAGCTTCTGAGAGGCTAACTTGACTCCGGTTTCGATGGAGCCCCCATACCTGAGCTGGTCACTTAGTGTTGCACCAAGCGTATCAATGGAATACTTATTGGGAAGATTTCTTCTATTAGAGGAGACTAGATTGTCAAAACGGGGGTTAATCGGTACCAACTGTGAGTTTCGGTCTCGTTCGTCCGACTATTCTACAAGGCTACCAACGACCTCGTAAATCCACCCCAACGTTATTTCAACGATACAGTTTGTACCACTCAACTGATAAATTATCTGTAACAAATTTGATCAAATACATTCACAACACACTTACATCGGTGTTCCTTTCAGTGGTGTGTACATATGTCTATTTGGTGCACTGTTTTATTTTTCTTGGTTGCAAAAAACTTTTTAAAAATATTCATGTATTTCTGTCTTATGAGGTTCATAACGAATGGAATGCTGATGCTCAAGTCCCCCAGGTTCCCTCACAAAATCTCCTCAAAAGGGAAGTTTAATTCAAATAAATGCGTAATTAGGCTTTGCTTTATTTTTTTTTATTTTCTCCTTCTTAAATTGCTGGTTGAAGGTTATAATAAGAAAAATATTAAGGAAAATAATTTATCCCCAGAAAAACCTTTGCTTGTAATTAGGTACTTATGCGTTATGATGATAGGGACTTGCTAGGAAAAATACTCAAGAAGGTAAGTAGATACGGGTAAGTTCTTTGAAGTAGGTACCTGCGTATTTGCTGTGTGAATAGGTTCACTTTTTATACAAGCTCAATTAGCAAAAATGTGAATATACGTATTTGAATTTATTTTCATGGTGGTCCTTATTTCGATGTTATTTAAAAGATAATTTGGTCTCGTGTTGAAAGCGAAATGAGATTTTTTTATTATTTTTTTTAATGTTCGTCTTGAAACTTGATAAGCTTTGAAAAAAATTCTTGTACTAAATGGCTTTTGTAAAGATACGATATTAAGGTAGATTAATATAAATCTTTATGTATATAAATGAATGTTTGTCTGTCTGTCTGTCTGTCTATCTGTCCTCGATTTTCTCAAAAATCGCTCTACCGATATCGCTGAAAATAGCACAGTTTGTTCTTATTAGTGTCAGGATGGTTTAGAGGTTAGTTTTAATGAAATCCAATATGTAAAACTGTTGCTTTAACGTTTTAAAATTCGTATGAAAATCATTGAACCCGCCATGTTGTACTGAGGTTAGCCACAGATTACACATTCCAACGAACAAAGTTTGTTTGGATAGAATATTATCAAAATGGAAAACACAAATAGGTAACTATTTAAGAACTTTATTGTCAAGATATGTTTTGAAAAAATAAATATGTGGAACGAAATAAAATTTTCAAATGAATGTTTCTTTGTTTCATTGTTTAGATATAGTTACTTTCGCTTTCAAAACAATTATGGCACCCAAACGTCAAGCAAGAATTCACAAATTCATAACTTTATTCCAAAAACAAACAAAACATCCCGAGTAAAGCCGGATACATATCAGCAAGTAGTAGACAAAAATAATTCATATTAATGTACTCACACTTATAATACTAGAAGATTAATAATAAAAATCGGTAGTTCAATGAAACAATAATATTGTTCATATATCGTTATTTAATTATATTACAATAAGGAACTTCAGTCCAATTATGTAAAAAAAAAATATCAATAATAACGTCCAAACCAATATACGAGTCTTAAATACTCGTATATCAGTATATGTCGTTAGTTTTCATAGTTAAAATAATTTTCAAAGTTTCAATTTTTCAAAGCCCGCCAAAACGCTCCAAATCTATGGCCAGTCGGTTTTGACATTATTTATGGTTAGGATGTCAAATGTCAAAACAAGTATGAGCTTAACCGTACATAATTTTATATTTACACATGATAAACCATCACTAAACATAAGTAATAAAAATATGCAGTATTTTAGAAACTTTAATTCAAAGAATAATAATAGTATTGAGCATTAATATTATCAAAATATACGTATTGATAATTGGTTTGCTCATGAATACTCCAATTTATTTCACTAATAATAGTCTTATTATATTGAAGAACAATTATGGAGCTACAAGTCACCCAAACTAAAAAAAAAATACAAAACAAAAATGAAAAATAAAAAAGGCCATACTAATCCAAAAACAGAATGTGCACGTGACGTCAGATGTTCCAAATTCAATGATACCAACATAACAAGGTGTTTTTATGAGATAATTTTTTTTTCACTTTTAAATAACGATTTATAAATTCTAAGTATAATTAATTATATGTAATAAAAGTTATTTGTTCGGAATCAGCGTTTGTTGATATATGTGAATACATATTTTAAAGCCATTATATTTTTCACTGGAGTTCCTTATTATAACCACCTCAAATCCAGGGATTTTTTCCGTATTCAAAAAAATAAAATAAATAAATAAACAACGATTAAATTTAATGGCATAAATTAGCAATAATTACAGAAAAATGACAAACACTCTCTGCCACATTGGTGGATGTTTTGCTATAAGGCAAATGTTCTAAAAATCAGGCAGTCAATTTTATTCTGAAATAAGTATTTCGAAGACCATTCCTAGCAAAAAAAAAGGGAAGATTCAAATGGTTTCAAAAACTAAATCAAAACGTGGTTCAAAGACATTAAAGAAGAATAGTAATAGACCAGGAAAAAATATTACAGACAATCTGAAGGGCATTAAGGAAACGATGACGAGACTGATTACAGATATTCGAGCGATATTTTTAAGCCGAAATACTGAAAAAACATTTTTTAATTTAATTTATAAGATAAATGTAAATACTTAACTTACCTAGGATCAAAAAAAAAATTAAATACAAAAGTAAATCAGAGCCTGACTAAGGGAAATAGCAGAAGAAAAATTGAGTAAATTTTATAACTGTGATATTTGCATATGTCTCTAGTGTTCGCTGGGGTTAATAGGTTCTCCCTCACTGTGTTAAAAATAGAGGTACGAGCTCTCGGGGCTCACCTAAAATAACAGAGATTTTAGATGTTAATATATTTTTCATGTACGAGTACATATATATATTTTTTATTTTTTATATATTTATTAATAAACACAAATATATACGTATTTAGAAGATGACACAAATTGATCTGGTCTCATTAGCTAAGTCGGTTGAGCGTTGCCCCGGATAGGGAGAGGACCTGGGTTCGAGTCCCAGATGCGACTGAAATCTTTTTAGTTTCTGTCCTTTTAATAATAATAACAAAGCATTTATATAGCGCAGTTTTGTGTTATTTCACTTCAAGTTTTGTCCGGTTTCATGTTTAATTTAGGTTATGTTAATATTATTTTATTCAATGATTAAATATTACAAGGAGAAATCTCAATAAAAATAAGATATACTCGTAATTTGTTATGTATGTATGTGTCAACAGCAGCGAGGCTGACATCAATTTTGATCCCGATATAATGAAGGGACAGAATTTTGCCAGATTAAATAACGGTCTCTTAGGTATTTGGTGAAGCACGGTTTTACGTAATACTCCAGACATCTTTACGTGTAATACTATTATGTTGTTATGAAAATGAAGGCTTATACCTAAAATGAGGTTTTTAAATCTCAATAAAAATAATTAATAATTAAAAATTGAATACATTCCTTAGACTTTTATAAAAAGTCAATAGATGTCTCATATTAATAAAAAATCGGATATTAATCCGAAGACACTGTCTAGTTTGCAATTGTGTTCCTTAGGAACTTTGTAATCATTATAAAAATAGCTGCCAATAATATGTGATAAAAAATGGATAATAATATTAACAAATCTTGAATTTGAGATATGATATCGATGAAGATGGCATAAATTGAACTGGTCTCATTAGCTAAGTTGGTTAATCGGTTGCCCCGGATCGGCAGAGGACCAGGGTTTGAGTCCCAGATGCGACTGAAATCTTTTTTAATTTCTGTCATTTTTTACGTATTCATATTTCATTTGGTTTATGTTAATATTATTTTCTACATTGATTAAATCTTATACCTAAACTTATATAGAATATGGATTATACGTTACATTATTGGTGTAAGTGAAAACCATGTACATGATATCATAAAATATTCTCTTGATCTTTTTTTTTATTTTTACCTACTTTATATTTGATTATTTACACCGTTAGCTTATACTAAATGTTATATAATAACTAAAATCTTCATCTAAGTGTGTCTGCTACTGATGAATATTTTAAATCATAGTTTTAATTTACCTATATGTAATGTATCGATTATTTTAATTATTTTAGGTTATTTAGTGAATATTTTGTGGCTCTTTTAATATTTTTTACTTTACATTTGATTATTTATACCCCTAGTTTATTCTAAATTATTATGCAGTTTTCTGAATTGTTCATATAAGTGAGTCGGCTTCATTTTAATTTGCTTATATATATAGCCATTGGCGTGCATTGCTCTATGACCAAAGGTATGCTGTGTGTAATTTTTTTTAATTAAATCATCTTCAGCTGATCGTTATGACCAACTAAATAAATAAGTGTGCAAGTTATATCAAATTCGTGGAATAAATGCATTTTGATAGGAAATTTGTGACTTTTTTTAAATTTCTTCTCATGGTTAGTTTTTCTTTGGAATAGCAAGAGCTTTGCAACCTTTATGGGCTCCACGCCACTGTATAAAGTATATCTGTTTTTTTTTCTAACCATGTTAGGTTAGGTGAGGTAGTATAAAGCGCACTTGAGGTGAACCTTCACAAAACTGCGCTATAGAAATTAACTTTTTTATTATTATTAACACGTGAAATTATATTATTTTCAGATTATTTCGAAATATGGGCAGAATATTATTATTTCTTCAGTGTTAGTTTAAATTCTATTATTGCAATTTTGGTATATTTTAAGAGTAGAAAATTTAATAATTATTTACTAATAATTTAATAATGATTTAATAATAACAATTTAGTAATAATTCAGTAATAATTATACAGAAACGTAATAATAATTTTACGAAAATTTAATAATAATTTATTATTCTTTAATAATAATAATGATAATTTATTATATTTTAATAATAATAATAATAATTTTATAATCATTTTACTAAAATTTTATAATAATTTCATAAATTTTTTATTATAATTTATCCACAATTTAATCATAAATTAATCATAATATAATCATAATTTAATGATAATCTAATAATAATAATTTGGCGAAAATAACATTTCACAATCCGGTGTATTTTTTTTCCGTGATATTACAACATCAAAGCATAGTAATGTCAACTTAAGTTAGCCATTGTCTACCAGAAAGCCTTGGGGACCATATTGTTTTCTTTTCTGATTGGCAATAACTCCATTATTATCTTTGCTAAGCTTGGCATTATACGACTAGTCTAACTAAATATCTATGCGTCTACTACCGGCTCTACTAAGTACGGTTCTGTATTATTTGTACACTGGAGGGCTACGATACTGAGGAGGAAGCTTAAATTGATGTTCTAAGATATTTATTAATAATGTTAACACTAATGGCTAAATGGACATGAATATAATGCAAAATATGTTAATCAGTCGAATATTTAAGCTATGCGTTGTCGTCAATCAGCAATGCAACTCTGCTACTTTGATTTGTTTCCAAACACACCACGTCACCTCGTTCTAGACAAGAGGTGGTGTGATGTTATTGGAAACACTGTCTCTGGGCAAGTTCAAGTTGTCGTAGTTCAAGTTCAGATGGAACGTCAATCTTTTTTCTTTGTTTATTAATTTTTTTTCGATTTCATCGTTTGAATGAAAATAACATTTATTTATTTATTCTTAAATTTAAATATAAAAACAAAACATTTTCCACTCATCTCACTAGGACAATCCTGTGTTGAGATGAGCTGCTTTACAATTTAATAATAATCAGTAAATAGTAATTAGTGAATAATAATAAATGAATAAAAATATGTAAATAATAATTATAAGTAAATATTAATAAATAAATAGTAATAAGTACATAATAATAAAAGAAGATAAATAAAATTATGTAAATAGTTATAAGTACATAATAATAAAAATAGGTAAATAATAATAATAAGTAAATAAAATTATTCAAATAGTAATAAGTACATAATAATAAAAATAGGTAAATAATAATATGTAAATAAAATTATGTAAATATTAATAAGTAAATAATAAGTAGGTAAAAAATAAATAAATTATAAGTAAATAGTGATAAGTAAGAAGAAATAAGTAAGCAATAAGAAGCAAATAGTTATAAGTAAATAATTATAAGTAAATAATAATGAAAATATAAAGCACATTGTTTCAATAATTCATTTATTTTTTTAAATTATTATTAGTGGTTATACAAATTTAATCCTACATGAATAAACTCTTTCGTAACGGTTTCGAAAGAGTTTATTCGTGTAGGAAAATGTACTTCTAGTCACCTCAATGCGAACTCTAAGTCTCACATCTTGAGATGATCTCGTTTATCGTTAACCCAAATCTCTTCTCACTACTGAAGTAAAAAATCAATATCTTCACAGCAAAACGCTGAATTTGCACGACCAGTAAATTACATCAATGGAAAAAAAAAATTTTTGAAACAATGTTTTTGTCACCCAAACAATGAAATAGAAAAAAATGCAAAGACAGAGGAAAAATACTGACATTTCACCTGGACTTGAACCCCCGCTTGCCATGTTTCCAATCACACCACACCACCTCTTGTCCAGAACAAGGTGATGTGGTGTTTTTGGATGCAGTAAATAAATAATTCGAACGATTTATAATAATATTAAATAAAACCACTGACTTTAGATTTAATAGACTTGCCTAAGTACCATTTCGATGGTTGAGGTCAAAGGTCACGTGACACCCATTTTGGCAATTACTTACCGTCTTTCGTTATGTATTGTTAATTTTTGTTAATGTTTGTAATTTGTCTATCCTTACATTATTATTATTCCATGTTTCTTTGTCTACAGGTACGTGTCATTATTTTTTAGTATACTGTGTATCCTGATGAGGAAAGCCTTGCTTCCGAAACATGTTGATATTTATATATTAAACGATTGTGTAAACAAAGCATCTCATATCCACTTTATTCAAATATAATAAACTTTTCAATGGCATCCATTCTCCTTTTAACATATGTAGGAGCACATGTTGGTTTTATCTGTTTGTCCCGTCAAGCAACAATCATAGTACTAATCCAATAACAATCATAAGTGATATCCAATAATGCCTCCGTAATTGCCGCAACCTATTATACTCGTGTATGTATGACAGTGCAAAATGTCTGCTTAATTTATCAGGATGAACAATAATAATTTTGATCCCCATAAGTAGGAAGGTAGTATAAATGGCATTTAGATTAATGGGTTCGGTGTTTAAGTCGTTTGAACGTGTTCATTGTACTTGCAGTCCTTTAATTAATTTGTTCATAATATTATAATCTTACCTGGAGGCCTATTCCCGTTCTTTTTAAGGAAGATTCCTTTTCCTTTTCGTTAGGTTTAAAGACTTCTTGCCTAACTGTGTTTCCGGCTCTCTCGAATGACAGCTGTCAGCTGTCATTCACCAGATGACATTCATTAAAGATATTCGCATATATTTTAATAAGGCAAAGACTCAATATTAAATAAGTAACAATGTTACCAACTACGTTATTATCAACTTTAAACTCGTGTAGTTAACAGGGGTAGGGGTAGGGTAGGTGGTAGGGGCGCAGGGGTAGGGGTAGTGGTAGGCGTAGGGGTAGGGGTAGGGGTAGGGGTGGGGGTGGGGGTGGGGGTGGGAGTAGGGGTAGAGGTGGGGGTAGGGGTAGCCGATATATGTATAAAACGACCCGTCTCGGCGTAACCATGTGACTCAGTAAAAATTTGTGCGCTAAGCTCCTATGCCCCATTTTGCGAGATAAGGCTAATGCTGAAGGCTTTTTTTTTTCTTTTCTTTAAACACTTAATAGAAGTAGTGATAGAGTAGGGGTTGGGTAGATGTAAGGTAGATGTAGGGCAGGAGTAATGGTAGGGGTTGGGGTGGCGGTAGGGATAGATGCAGGAGTAGCCGATATTGGTATCAAATTACGCGAATCAATCTGCACAACCCAATTTTCTCCTTTTGCGAGGTAAAGCTCACACAGCACTTAATAATAGTTGGGATAGGGTATAGATTGACGTAGGGGTAGGGGTAGGGATAGGGCTAAGGGTAAAAGAAGGGTTAGAAGTAAGGAAAGGGGTAGAAGTAGTAGTAGGAGTAGGGTGAGGAGTATAAATAGGAGTCCAGATCCACATTCAAATACAAATCAAAAATATACGCAAATCTGTTGCAAGCCTGTACTAGGCATAGTCTAATTAATATATTGGTATACGCGTTGGCTTATACATTCTAAATTACAATGATGCATGTTCGTTCCACGCGGCGCACAAAAACATACTATTGATTTTTCATTTCATCCGTGGGCGCTGTCAGGGTGTTGTGTGCTAATAATATCTCGACGGTCTCCGTGGTTGAGTGGTTACGATCCTCGGCTACGAATCCGGATATCGTGGTTTGAAATCCCGGCGTGCGCAAGTAAATTTTATTTGATTAAAATTTGTTATTTCACAATTTATTCACTTAAATTGAATGTAGTATATTTGCGGCACGTTCCAGAGTGGTAGATGCTGTCAGAATCGCCCTGGTGAAAGACCAGTATTCAGAATCGAAACGTTACTTGAAATGGCTTTAGCCGTGTTTGGTGACCAGATCTGAATAACCAGGTACTTCGCCATCTTCCTACTTCCCCTCCTCAATACCTTCAGCCTCACAAAATACCCCAATTGGGGATGTCTTCGTCTCACTCGCTTCAGACGGTTGGGAGCAGTTGGGTCTCTTAAATATTTGTTTAATATTGTAAGAAGGTTTTCAATTTGTTGTTTGCATTTTGAAAATAGCTTTGAATGTCTGTTAAGATTTAGCATACTTACATCTTCTTCCCCTTGTCCTTATCGGGTCAGGGACCCATCGCATCGACAAAACGCCTCCGGGCGTCCCTGTCCTGTGTTACACCAACGGCATGCGTCCATAGTATGTCCAGCCTCTCCTCGCACAGCCTCTGAAGATTTAACATGTATAATTAAATTCAATATCAGTTAAAAATTGTCGCACAAAACTGTCTTATTATAAAATTACATACCTACATTATAATTTTTCCGTATATTATGTATTTATGTTGTTACGTAACAAAAGGATGACCCTAAGTTAAATCCTAGGTCCTCGTCATAACAAATATCTGGGCAACCAATTACGACGTTTTCCACAAATACTCACAGTAATCAATCAATCAGAAGATTTGGCGCTCAGATTAAACCAATGAGAACCATGCATTTTCGTCACTTACCTCGCCTCATTTAACGTAGAATTAGAAACTGCTTCAAACCTAATTATAAGACCGTGGTCGATTCACTGACCCTGAAGGAGAGAACCTCATGCCTGGACAAGACACCACACTTAAGAGGCCATCTCCAGGGTAAGTCCTGCTGATATAATTGTCTCCTACATGCTCCCCTTGTAACCCAATCTTCCTCCTTCCTATCCCTGCCACCCAACGTGGCTTCCTCCGCTCACAACACTGTCGTCCAACTTGGGGCTTCATTATCCTCCGTCCATAACAATGTATATAAAAGCCAATGAGCAGTTCAATAAATAAAAAAATAGTTTCAGTGTCGTGAAATATCAAAGCAAGTTATAACTAAAAACTATAATAATAATAATATATGGACAATTTTTATGGCGCCATTTTTGTGAAAATCACCGCAAAGGTGACCTACATTCTTTTTCCTATGATCTATCTTGTCACCACCATAGAAAATCTATCATTATGACTTTTGGCTAAAATATTGCATCCTCCAGTTCATCGATCTGTAATAGCAAACTATATGTACAATGCACTTGACCAATGAACGTAATGCCGTGTTAAAATATAAATGTTATTATTTTTATGTACAGGCAGATAATATTATACAGAACCATACTTACCTAGCAGGTTATGTTTATTCTAGCTTACAAAAATGGTTACGTAGCTATCATAAAATATGATAAAATTCCGAATTTCTCCTTCTTTTAATTACGTTTTCGGACGATAATATCAAACTGTTCATTTTATTTTGGCTTATTTATTTATGTTGTATAAATGAGTAAAAAAGTTTTTTAATATATGTTTTTTTTAATTCTTGGTAACCATTATTTCACGTTTCACGTAATGCGATAATTTCACCAAAATCCATCTAGTACTTAACGAAATTCGCACAATTCTCTACGAGTTGTTTTCGAAAACAGATCCACCAGGATAGTTCTCGGGTTTTGAAATCTTTACCTCAATTCTCTTTAAGTATGGCACTCTTGAGAAATAATTCGTTCACCGTTAGATTTCGAAGACTTTAATTATTTTGATGTGTCTTGACTTGGATGTTCCGAGGCGAGCTTTACGTGCTTTAAACGGAATAACTCTCTAAATTCTAAATTTAATTGTATATTCAAGACGGATTAAGCGAGGAATCATGATCTCAAGAACAAACAACAACCACTGTCGTAATCTGAAAAGCTGCCAAGAAATATAAATGCGGTTTGGTTATTGACTGGTTGGAGCTCGGGTTGAAGGGTGTGCATTGTTCCAATATCCAACCATGCCAAGATTCCGTACTACAGAGGTCTGCGCGAAATCGTGGTATACAAATAAATTAATTTTACTTTAAATGATCTTTGTTTTTAACTCAAATTTTACTAGATGAAGTTGTGCAGTCATCATCATTTCCCTCTGTTCAAGAACGAATAAAAGTCTTCCAACGAGATTTCTTTCGTATGATTTTTATATTACTTCTTATACTTATACTCATGATAAGTTAGAATGTCAAAAATTAATTAGGAGTCGTTGGTATAATTTTTCTTCTAAAATTGTTGTTAATACCGCTTTTTAAATAAAATGTGTACTTCTTTTGACGTTCTATCTTCCCTTTGTAGGAAAAAAATTCTCGCAAATCTAATGTCGGTCCAAAAACAGTAAAGTTGCCAGCCTTGCACAAAATAACAACCTCGTGGAAAGTATTTTTTTATTTTCTGAAAACTTGTGAAATCAGTACGTTTAAGAATAAAAATTGTCGTAGAAGAGAAATGTTAATAAATGTAATTTCCATTACATTTCTTTCATTTAACAGTGCATTAACGTTAATACTTTTGGAAAGTTTGCAGACCGCTGCGTGTAGCGAAAAGTGGGCCAGCCATTTGTTTTCATCAGTTCAATTCATTAGCAAACAGAGTTCGTAAGATCCCGGACCCTTGGTTAATCTTTGCATCCAGAAAGGAGGCGGGTAAAAATCCAAATCCTAGAGCATTTCCTTTCCGTGATCCTGCAGGATTCCGGGAAGAATGGCGCTAAGAAAGAGTGGGTACCTACTGAAGAATTACGTATTCATGCTGGCCCATTTCATTATGGCCGCGCCAGAGCCTGATGGAGATTCTAAATTGCTTCTGAAAGTATGAACTGAATTACTCTTTGAAAACCGAAATACTTTAAAAGAACAAAGGAGTGTAAAAAATACAGCGTTAAAAATTCATTATTATTGCGATACGACTGGTATTTTAAACTGATCTCGTCAGCATTCATAAATTTATACAAGGGTACAAATCAAGTGTTAGTATGTATCTGTATCGGACAGCAGAGACTTAATACCCGAAATGTTATATCTAAAATAATTAAGGAATTATGTTTATAGCTTTCACACATTTCTACATGACTCACATTGGATAAGGTTCTTTGTTCCTTTATGATCCCATTCATTCCTGTAGAGATAAGGATACTTTCTGATAATTTGATGTGTAGATGTTTAATCCCTATAAATAGGTACACAACTGGTCCAACCAGCCCGTTGTTCGACAACGTTCGTAAAGTCATTGTTTTATTTGCAAATCCTTGCCCAAGGTCTCTGAAAAGGAAGCCGGTGATTTATAGTCGATTTCACTGGCGTAAGCGTCCAGTACAGAATCTTAAAAATGATCCGGAGAAGATGTCTGTATGCATTAGTTACGTAACACTTTTTTTGGTTCTTAAAAAATATTTTTCGGTTTCAATTAATAAAATACGAATGCTATTTTTATGATCGCTTATCTTCCATCCTCAAGACAATCCTGCCCAGTGGACCTATCCCAGTTTAGTGTGCCAGACAGAATCTTTCACTTCATTTAATGTACCTACCCGCATAAATTCAGATTTCAGCTCAGGCACAATGTGAGGATGGATTGATTGGCTTATCTTCCAGTTCAGGGCATCGGAAGTATTTCATGACATCACGTCGTCTCGAACGTAAGTATCTACTTACGTTAATTTCAAGAAGAATTCGGTTGCTAGTATGGAGTGCTTCGATATATCGGTTTTGCTTGTCAAGGCTGTGTTCCTCATTTGCATTCTCTTTTAATATCGCGTTCACAGCTGCTGGGGTTCGATCCAGGGTAAAAATGTACATTCTCTCAAAATAATATAGTGTATTCGTTCTAGTTGAGTAGGGGTAATCTCGGTTTATCGTCAGTTACTCCTTCAAATATTTATTTTGTTTTTTTACTTTAAAAATATCCGTTTTATTTTTCATACACAAATTCTTAAATAATGTTACATACCAGTAGCAGCGCTCTATACAAGCTGAAAAGCTGTGCCCACCCTAAGAAGAAGTAACCATAAAAAAAATTTAAATAACGACCAATTTATGACCAAGATGTCGATTTTAATAAGAAACTTGTACGCTTAGTTATTCAGTTGGCCACAACAATTAGAGGAAGATGACAATATGATAGCCATTTTGGAATATTCAAACCGCAATCACAACCCACCTTTTCTCATAAAGCAATGCACGCTACTGGTGTGATGAGTCTCTTGGAGAGTCAAAACAAAATATATAAAAAAATTAATAATAATGCGATGCAACTTATCGAGCGCGAAAATTCGAAGTTACAAATTTACTAATAGTTACTAATTTCATGAAAGATAAATGCAAGTAGACAGTACCTATATTGTTACGGATGGACATCGATAATAAATTAAATGCAGGTACAGGCGGCCAAAAAAGTCATGAAAGAACAAACTTTTTTTACACTGATACCTTCATATTATGGTATATACGTATATTTATACAAACAGTATACAATACCTACGAACGCCCCTGATTGCGCGGTAAAGTATGTATATATACATGTTTACATTACCAAATACCTAACCGATCGGGAAAAAAAGTCTTGGTTTTAATATAAAAATACGTTTTTATTACTACTGATATTTAACAATATTTTCGGGGTTTCTTTCATCAATTAGAAGTAATAATCCGTATTACTACATAGGGTCGTCTTTTTATACGTTTTGAAATCTTCCGTTTTTAGTGCGTTTATTCAACGAAGACATGTCACTTCCCAAAAGATAAATACATCATCAGTCAAAAGAGGAGAAATCTCCATTCTGCGAACACTCAAATTTCCAGTAAACCGGAGATATTCTATCCGGCTTTTAGTCCATTGTGTCGATTATTTCCAAAAGTCATAATATACAGCTGCTCACTTTTTTCATTGTCATCCGTCACCTGAGAAATATCGTAATGGGCTTCAGATGGGACATTGGAGAATAGAGTCGTTTACCTTATCTCAAGATGGCTCTATTTGCTTATTCCTTGTGGGGCTAACCTTAAAATTAATTCCTGAAAGGCAGTGGCACAATGGCCGTTTCTATTTGCTTACATTTCGAAGTCAGCACGGAAGGTACCCACCTATCCGACCAATTGACAAAGGTAACCATTTACAAAGTGTACAATTACAATTCGTTTAGAAAAAATAGTCAGTGCCGTGCGCTGCTTCCTTTCAGTAATTTATTTATTTATTTACGGACCAATGTCCAATTACACAAAATACATAACACGACAAGAAATAAACAAAAGTTACATAAAAAGAACAGCACATACATAATACAAGAATGAAGCAATGACAAAAAGAGGACAAAAATATACTTTTGAGAGAACATTCAAGTCAAGCCTGAACATGGTTTTAGTAAAGTCCGTGAATTTAGACATTCTAAATGATAGAGTTCTAATTTCGTAAAGCACTACAAAAGTCATTAAGACTGGTACCAAAAATTTCAAGGCCCTGGCTTGAGTTAACAAATCACAACATTCTGGACAGCGGAGAATGGTACCCATAATTACTAGAGTATTTATTGAGGAAAAGCAATTCATTGTTTCTGAGTCTACGGCAAGGAATGTGGAACTGAATGAGTTGCAATAAAGAAGGTGAGTCAATAATACTTTTTTTTTAATATCGTCGCTGCATTTATAATATAGCTTATGTGCCTTTTCGTACATTCTGAGATGATCGAGAAAAACTGCTTTAAAAAATAATTGCAGACTAGATTTTCTAAAATTATTTTTTTAAATTGTTAGACAAGCTTTCCAGCTTAACAAATCTATTCTTTTTAGCAAATCTAGTCTTTGTTATATGTATATATATTATATATGCAGCGACGATATGCAAATAAGCTGTTTTTTTAATTTAAAAATACGTTTGTGTATGTAATGAAACTATTACATGAATTTACAAACTTCCAAGCAGCCTTTCACACCTGAATATAATAATTACACTATATATGATAACATGAACTTAAATTAATATTTGGAAATCATTTTTTTTTTTGGTTTTTCGGATATTTTGGAAATCTCTTATTCACTCCTAAACTGAAAAAATAAAATTTAATTTAAAATAAACACTAACTCCTCTTTAGCCACTAACCTTCTAATAAATATAATATCAATAACAAATGACAATAAAATAGCAACTGTAATATGGTATAATGTCCAGTGTTTTCTGCAAATTCATATCTTCCCTAGCTAAAACATAATTTAACGTGTTAATCTGGAGTGACCTGCCAGGTAAGTATGTTTCTGTATCTGTTTGGCTATAATAAGCTAAACTCTAACAAGTAATATTTGTGCAGCGCCCTTGAGATGATTTTTCATAAAAACGGCGCTATATAAATTATTCAATCATTATTATTATCAGGTATTTTAAATAGTTTAAAAAATAGTAGATGGGTGATATAACTAGTAATAACAAATGAAGTATCTTGAAATCACTAAGAGATAAGATTAAAGGAAATAAATAATGACAGTATGAGAAAAAAATATGACAAAGCAACAGGGTGGAATCATTATATAAATAAAAAGTGTAAATACCATAACAAAAACAAACGAGCCCTTTTTTATTGTTTTTGTATGAATATACCGTTTTTTTAGATAAATAATAATAGTTATCTATTGTAAAAAAAATTTAACTTTGAATTTAAATGGAGCAGTGCAAATTAAACTCGAAAACAAAAATAGACTAGTTCTTGTTTTGGGTCGGAAGAAATTTGTTTCCTAAATGATGCTTTTTAAGAATCTACATGAGTGTACGTGAAGTAATTAGTTCTGGTATTATGTCCTCTGCGTGCAGAACCGTAAATTAATTTCGGTAATGAACAGTGTTCATTTCTGCCTGCAAATAAAATTTATAACATGTATATTTTAACGCGACATCACGTTCATGGGTCAGATGCATTGTACATATAGTTTGGTATTACAGATCGATGAACAATTCAATTTTTTGCCCTAAATATTAATAATAGACTGTCTTTTAGTGATAATATTGATCATTAGAGTAAAAACAATTGTGCTGCGCCCTTGGGGTAATTTTTCACATAAACAATAATACACAAAAAGAGTTTAAGTTACCTTAAACACTTACGAAATAATACCAGGAAAGCGGCTTTTTTTAATGTAATGTCGATTTCGCTAATTTTTTATACTATATAGAAGGCCATTGCTTAAAAGGCAAAAACTTTGATGTATTGCTAATAAGTTCAGAAGAATTTTGTTTAGAAAAACGTTATTTAATTGCCATTAAATTTGGCCATTAGTTAAATATTTGACCATCAAAGCGAATATCAGTCACAATCCCAATATAATAAATCACTAATTACGGTTAAATTCCCAGAAATTGAGTTTACATAACTTAAACGGTATATTGACGCAAAAATAATTAGATCAAATATCTCAGGCTCTCCTTCGCCGGACCACTCGAGGTCCCATTCGGAATTTCAATTCAGAGTCGGGTTCCACCCCCCGCCCATGCTCTCAAGTATGGACCCGCCACTCTGTAAATTTCACGAACAATTTGCTTTCAAAAGGTTTGCTTTGCGTAAACATTCCGAGATATCGGAGCCCACCACTGTCGAATGGCAGAAGTGCGAAACCAGCGACTAAAAATAAATATAATTTGTAACTAACTACTCCTCTATTGATAATTTGAACAATTCTTTTTTAATTGTTTTTTTTTATGTTTTCAATAGTATTATATACTTGCTGGTTAAGCATAACCGTATTGTTTAATTTTTTTGTAGATTACAATTATATTTAACATTTCAAAATAGTATTTATATTTTAAAAGAATAACATTTTTTTGAATGATTGTTTATCTCGAAGCATTGCGATATCTGCCCTGATGTACTAAAGGTCGCCCTTGATTAGTGTGTCCTGAAATGCATAACAGAGGTCAGTAACATGTATTTTTGGGACAAAACTCAACAATAGGTTACATAAAAATGTTGGTTGAAAGAAATACGTGTAAATTTCATAATTATCGCAATCTCATACGAATGGAAGTCCTTTTTTCTCTCGAACATTTTGGCCTTTGAAGAAATTATTATAATTTCATGGATTCCGACCCGGAATCTCACTAATTAAAATACAGAGCTTTTTGTGCGCATTAATAAGTGATACGTGCTGTGTATTTTTAATTAGAACAATTCTGCGTTTTATTGGAATCTTGGATCTTCCACTGCGTTCGACGGTCAGAAAGGAATGGATTTCGGTTGCAAATTTAGTGGTGATTTTCTTTTGTATGTGGGCAGTTTATTGCAATTGTTTTGTGAGAAAACCATTCCTTTTTTTGTTGTTGTTTCAATTATAATTATTATAGAGTATATCGAAGTAATCCTATCATTATTATTATTATTATTACCCAAATGTTGGCAATGCCTGCCGGCTACTAAATAATTGATTAACATAAAAACCGTTTACTTCTAAGTGTAGAGCTACTTCATTCTGGAAAAGAATATTTGTTTAAGTATAACAAGTCTTCGTCGATGGTATTTTTGTATGAACAATGAAAGCTCTGTTCATGAAGCTGTTAAGAGAAAATCATAAAATAGCTTATTTATCGGAATACCAATATCAATTTTGTAGTTAAAATTTTTTACTTGGAATCAATTTAAGACGGCGAAATATTAAATTTCACTGAATACCGTACAAATATTTAATTTTAATAATGCTCCAACAAAACTAATATTGTTCTCATTACCTATACAATAAAAACTGCCTTACAGTTAGAAATCAGTACGAGTTTCAAATCCTTTTCATTAAAAATTTGAATGCCTTTCTATTTTCTTGATTTTTTTTTATATTAAAAAAATTAAAAAAACTTTTATAAATTTCTAACATATTTTTTTTAATTAATATTTTACGATAATTTTTTGTTTAATATTTCTTTTACTTAAATTTTATAATAATTGTTTAATTTCATCATTTTTACATTTTTAATTAATTACTTACCCACTATCATAACTTGTTTTTAATTTTTGTTTATGTTTGTAATTTGTTTTAATTGCTTATTATTTGTCTATACTTGTCATTATTTTTAGTACCGTTTACCGTTATTTGCTATGTTTCTGAAACATGTAGATATTTACATAACAACAGTGGTACAATGTAATTGTTTCTTTTTACTATGCACTTTTGCTATTTTTGATTTATTAAATTCGCTACCGGTTTCGACACAACTGTGTCATTCACTAGCTTTCTTAAAACTAACTTAAATTAAACAAGTACAGAAACAAATTAGTCACTATTAGGTGAGGGTAGTGGGAGTGGTGATTTGGAGGGAGGTGGGCGGTGGGAGGAATAAAATTTAATAGAAAACATGGTTAGCAAAGGTGATTTACAGGGAGCTATTATTTTGTTTACTAAATTAATTTTAGATTTAATTTTTTCGATAATTTCTAAAGTTTCTAAGGCGCACAATTTAAAATATGTATTAATATTTGAATGTTTAAACTTAGTTTTTTCTCTATTGAAGCTATATAAAATAGCAAGTACATAGTAAATAAAACTTTCAAACAAAATGTCTACAAATTGATATATAGTGAATGCCGAAAAAATACAAAAAAAAGTAATTGTTATTTATTTATTACTTTTTAGTAAGATTTTATTATTATTGAAAAATATAGAGCAAGCAATATGACGTTCAGTTTTACCTACTGTGGTACTGTTGGGTTAAATTTAGAAATCTCCGTAGGTCATGTTTGAAATAACGTTACAAGCTGAAGATAAATGCGTTCACATTAAAACAGATCGCAAATCTGTGCTAATTTCGCCATATGCCAGAGTTCTATGTTCAAGAGCTTTCCTGTTTTACAGTCAAGATTGGGTACCCTGGAGAAAGGGGTAGAATTTGGTAGACAAAAATTGAGAACGCTGTGATCGTTCAAAGGTTTTAAAATGCCAAGATGACTCACAGGAAGATTAATGTAAGTTTTAAAAAACGCAATGGTCCATAGGCATATATTTTAATTTAACTGAATTAGTGATACCTTCCGAACGGAGATGATTCTATATCATCTTCTAATATAATTTTAGGTTAAATCTTTTATCATTATTTAACGCTTTGCAATAAATACAATTACATGAAAAGGAGATTGTATTTCTAAAATTGTATCTATCAAATTATATCAAATGTATAAAAATTAAAATCACGGATCAAAAAAAAAAATAATTTTAAATTGGTTTTGTTATGTTTTGTCTTGGTTCTTTAAAACGAACCGTGAAACGCAAAATGTGAAAACATTTAAATTTGAAGAACACATTTAAAAGATTTTAGTGAGTGGCTTAGTATGGCCATAGTAATGACATTTTTAGTTCCAAAATAATGAACATCTACAAATATACGTCATGGCATATTAATGTTGCTGAATTTTCGATTTTGCGGCGATTTCAAGAATAAGATTCGATTCACATCTGCCAGAACCGCGCAGTGCAGACGCGTAAAGTGGCAAATACAATGAAATTGGTTAATAATAATAATAATGGGATTACTTGTATAGCTCCGTTTTTGTGAAAAATCACCTCAAGGGCGCTGTACAAATCTTAATTCCTATTCTTTATCTAATTATGCACAAACAGATACAGAAAAACATACTTACCTGGCAGGTTGCTTCAGATGAACACAGATTTATTAGAAAATTAAAGTATAGAGATGATATTTTTACAGTTGCTATTTTATCCTCCTTTTCTATTTTTCTATTGATGTTACATTTATTAAAAGTTTGGTGGCACAAGAAGAGTTGGCATTTATTTGAAATACTTATGAAAGGACCTTAAAAAGCTTCTAATGGATATTATCATTTTTTATTTATTTTTTACACTTTTAGTTATTTACAGTGTTGCGGGCTGTGGACGCATTTGCGCACCAATGCGTGATTTTTTTAAACTTTTTCCATAAGTGACTTTAGGTGAGCACCGACCGGCTAATCTAGCTATGCAATTTACGAGTGAATTTCTTCAATTTATGGATATGATTGTGTGTTGTTTACATTATCTATGAACACATTCCCCGTACGGGGAATTCACATTTATTATTAAATACTCCCTTCTGTGCCATTTCTGGCACTGTACGTGTCCGCACTGCACGGTGCCGTAGATGTGAATAGACATCAAATCGTTATTAATTGTTTTGTGTTTAATTCGTAGAACTCTATTTATTTATTTTTTTCAAATTTAATGTAAATCTAATTTAATAATAATGTTATTATTAAATTCTGAAGGTGTTTTAGTTTTTATTATTGTGACAGCTGTTCAGAGCCATTTTCAAACTGTGGTTAGTCCGCATTGGGACGACTTGCTTATATGATTTTATTTACCCCCAGCAAATTTTAATTTTGACTGTGCATAAAATGATTTATTACCGGTAAAACCGATTTAGTTGGAAAATAATTAAATATTCTCTATTCTGTGAGGTAATTACATTTATATTGTGTTTCCCGGACATTAAATGGCAATGCTTTCTTAATTGATTAGTAATGACGTGAATGCCATAGACTTGTTTAAAAGTGTTATATTGTTTGGGTCATGTGAACATACTGAGAAGTGAGGAATAAATAATTTAATTATTTAAATCGTCCTTTGAATCAGACACCTCGAAATGGTTTTATATAAATATTTAAATTTAGGTCATTGCAGGTACAGGAATCTTCATATCAGATATTTTTGATTGGTTCTGTACTTTTTATTTTTTACTTTGCATTTTACACATACTTTACTATGTGTACCAATATTTAGTTATTATGTGTCGCTATTTGCATATCTTCCGACTCAATAAATGACAAAATTCGGTAACCCAACAAAAAAATCGTCATATTCTCGATCAGCTCAATTGGGATATGCGTATAAAGAAATATAAGAAGAATATGTCGTGAAATTATTGGGCACGCCGAATAATGACTTCATTTATGATGATTTTATACAAGAAAGCCGTTCCTTTCATGCTTTAAATACATAAATCGTCCATATTCATGGCACAATCCAAAAAATATTCTCCTCACAAAAATACTACCGCTAATTTGTCAACTCTGTAGAATCACATACATACCGTATATAGTTCCGGTTTTAAATAAGACAACTTTATGAACAAATACAGGAGAATTTAATTTTTTTTTTAAAGTATGTGCTAATAATTCCAAATTTGATATTAAAGCATGAACAAATGCATTTAAAGGGTAATTTTCAACATTAACCGATGGACGAACACTTTTTCTTTTACTATTTTTCATTCTTTCCATCTCTTTTTTCTTTTATTCTTTTCTTCTTTTACTTATTTTTGTTCTTCTTTTTTTTATTTCTTTCTTCTTTTTCTCATATCATGGATAGATTGAGTAACACAGGTAAGATTCTAAATCCGGAACGCTCCATCTCCATAAACCTACCCGTGGCCAGGGGATCGTAAAAATATTCAGCCCCTCGTGTGGTGTCTTAATGATACCTTATCTCAGTGTCGTCCTGATGGGGGACCATCAATCATAATCGATATATTGCTTGAAATGACTTCATCCATATTTTGTGACTAGGTCTGAACAGCCAGGTTCTTTTCACCCTTCTCTTTTCCATCTCCTTCCCTTCATTACTTTCTTCAGCCAGACATACATTCTGAAAGACCACCATAATCGATCTTGAAATGGCGTTAGCTGTATTTGGTAACCAAATCTAAATAGCGGGGTACTTATCTACCTTCCTCTTTCCCATCTCCTTTCCCTCCCTATTACCCTCAGCCTCACAATATACTCTAATTAAGGATCCCATAATCCCACTGACTGAAAACGATTCGGAGCAGTTGGTACTCTTTGTGTGGTATTCACATAAAAAAGCCTCACATCAACCATCAAAATGTGGATGTCATAATTCATATTTTTGGGGAAAAGAAGAAGAAATCTATGTACTTTCTGTCTATTTCCTCCTTTCTTTCTCCTCTGGAGTCCCAAGTTTCCACAGTATTAGTGATGCCATAGTTCCATTGCCCTCAGAAGGTTGGGTCTCTTTTATTATCTTCAGATAGGCCATCGCATAAAGTGATAAAAGCTAACGGTAAGAATATAAGGATCAGGGACCCATTCCTGATTCTTTTTAAGGATAAGACATTGTCTTCATCCTTAGGCTTAAAGACTTTTGCTTAACTGCGGTTCTGATTCTCTCAGATGACAATTGTCATTCAATGAATGACATTCTTTAAAAATATCAATGTTTGTGTAGTTTAAAAAAAATATATATATTTACGTAAGTATTGACTTTAAAAATTATTAGTTGGTTAATTGTCGCATAATAATTCTATTAAATTTACCAAATTAACAAAAATGCGATGTTTGTAAAGTACCTATGCCAAAAGCCCGAAATGTCGAATAAAACTCATTTAAATTCTAAAAATTATATTAAAACACACCTGTAAAATAAGTAATAATAAAATATCAGTGTTGTATGTGCGATACACCTATAATTTTAATAATTCTGTTATAAAAAAATGATTTCATTTAAATTTAAAAAAAAAAACCTTTGTAGCTTTCCAGTCCGACGATGCCCGCCATGGGATGAAACCGGTCCGGTCGAAAATAAATAAGTGGAAAAAAGTTACTAAGGTTTTTTAATAAAAATAAAAAATATCATTTAAAAATGGAATTCCACCATGAATTGACAATATCAAAATTAAAAATACTGTGATAATTAAACCGCAAACTTTATTAAAAATGTATTTTCATGATATGAGATCGGAACCGCTATTAAACTAAATGTCTTTAACTCTGAGGTAAGGACAATGTCTTCACCTTAAAACGAACCAGAATCAGACACGAGCGCAATTCCCCACCTCTTCGGTCAATACAAATTCAAATGTCTCTTTTATAACTAGAGACAAAAAAACGTCATTACTATCTAATGAGGTAGGTACCTTTTTATAAAACGCGATTCTTCGTTAAAATGCTTATTTATTGTATTTCAAAATAAAAATGTATTAAAATGAATTATAATATAATGTAATTATTTTTAAAAGTTTTGGTTCAAAATCTTATATCACTTGAAGATATTTCATCAATTTGTGTTTACAAATAATCCCTTAACAACCTATTTAGGATCTTTTACTATGTCTCACCGGAATTCCGCAGTTAATCAAGAAGTCTTTAAGCCTAAGGAAAAACGTAAGGAATCTTCCTTAAAATGAACGTGAATAGCGCCCCAGGTCTCGGTGTTTCACCCTTAGAGTACTGTTTACCCTGTTAGTGATGGTACGCAGTTTTTGGGTCACACATCCTTGGTCACCCTTGATCAAAAACTGGCTTCAACATCTCGCAAAGCATGGTCTCTTAGTATATTATTGCTCTAAGGTTCCACTATACTGTAGAGGTTACAGCCGTCACACATAGATCCATAAATGTCGTCAATCATACTTTTTCATAATTATACGTTCAATATACTATCAACGGGGTTCTACCATCCCCTGGGCAATTTGCGATAATTTTTAGGGGTAGTTTTTTTATAAAATTATCCCAATCACAATTTTTTGCAAAAAAAATAGAGCAAAATACTACGCAGTTGGTGGCACACAGCATTTTCCCCAAGTAATTCGGCACATTTTAGGAACCCATTAAAAATAATTCATAATAGAAATGTCACAAATGTCAGAAACACAATAATAATTGCACAATGCAGCATTTCCGCACTGGGAATCGAACCCCAAATCTGTATTTCTATATTGTGTCAATCGGGGTGATTTTTGAAAGCATCCCCTTTCAGCGAAGTGTGTCGATATGACTTAGTATATATGACGTCAGAGGACTATGGAGCAGAAGGAAACAACAATTTTAATGCGTTCCCAAATATTTATTTTTAAAAATAGAAACCTTTTAAAGCATGTTTTTGTGACACACCACGTAGAGCTTTTTACAAAATAAAAAAACATGGTCGGTACATATTTTATTCACTTGTACAAAGAAAACGGTATTATTTTAATATCTATAGAAAATGATTTCCCCTAATCAACCTCTTTAGCAAATATTTTTATTTAAAACAAAGTGCTTTTCTGACTGCTATTTCAGGATGGAATTCAATTACAATTTAACGATATAAAAATTGGTAGTATAAAATGTACCAGTTAAAATATCCATAAAAGGATGAGACATGTCGAAATAAATAAAAGGAATATAGTTTTTTTTTTGTTAATCTTATAATAATAATGGTTGGATTACTTCTATGATGTCGTTTTCATGCGAAAATTACCTCGAGGGCGCTTTACATTATTTATCCTATAACTTAGACTTATAACTAATTGGTCACAGCTAAGATTTATTACTAATGACTTACAAGTAAGATTTATAACTAGTGACACACAACTAAGACTTATAGCTAGCAATTAACTACTGAGACTTATAACTAGTGATTACATCTATAACGTATTGCTAGCGACCTATAACTAATATTTATAACTAGTGACTTACAACTAAGACGTATAGCTAGAAAATAACCACTGAGACTTATAACTAATGATTACGTTTATAACTTATCGCTAGTGACCTACAACTAAGATTTATAACTAGTGACTTAAAACTAATACATTTTTATGACCAAGTGGGTATTATTAATACACAATACTGCTATTATATGACTTACAACTATGGCTTAAAACTAGAAACTTACAACTAACATACATATGATATAATGCTAAGAATGACCACGGCACAGCACCACTAGTTGTATTTGGGTATAAGGTGGTACAATCTATTATTATCCAAAAATAAAATTAATGTAATCGAAACTTTGAAATATGAACAATTCAAAAAGAAAATTAACTCCCTGAACTTAGCTAATTTTATATTGTACCCTTAATGATTACTATATCGCATTGACTATTTGGTTATTTTTTTTACTATTACTCTAAAAAAATATTGATTTACGTTTGTAGTTATTTGATAAGTTTTTAATATTGTTTACATGTTGAATTGTTTTTTTTTTAAGTATATAAATACTCCTCCCATAACCACCAGCCACTAGAGCTCATCTTATGGAGAGTAAATCAATAGGAAGTAAAAAAAAACTGGTCTATATGATGTATTATGTTATAATTATGAATTTTTTTGTAATAAATAAATAAATATTTACGTTTACAAATACCTGTTATATGATTAATAAAACATGTATGATATCATACTTCAGATAGATAAACAGCTCCATCCTAGCCATAGAGCTTTGAATAACATCCTTGAAAATGTGATTCCATTTATTAGAACAACCCATTACATTTAGTTTCCACACGGAGCGTCATCTTCTGTCTAAAGGCTTGCAACACCATGCAAAAATCATTGGTTCTCTACCACTTAACAAACAGTACATAGCTCACGTACCCCACTTGCGTACCCCTGCACTATGGAATAGACCATAGTTCACTACGGAATCACCGGGTGACAGGAAGCCAGAAGAATAAACGCTGACACCCGCCGGCTATGTGCTAATGGCGTCCACAGGGGTGAAATATGTTTATTTTTATTTTCTTAAATATCTGCTTTCAGGAACAGACTCTTCGGAGCCCGACTCATTAAAGATTTGTTTATTATTTTATGTGAAGTTTGGTGCTTCCTATGAATGGCATATTATAAAAAGCACAGGGAAGAGTTTACAATAAGTATGTAGTATAAATTATCCCTACAATGGAGACCTAAAAAAGTTAACTGCGCAAAAACGAGCAAACTGTTTGATGGATTTCTCTACCTTAATGGACGGATTGCAGTCTTTAAAACATCGACGTCAAGTGGAAATGCTGAGTTTTAACATTGGTATTTCAATGAAAAGTGCCTAAAAAAACTGGTGTCAATGATCCCTCGGCAACGGTCCACGTGATAATAGGACATTGTTCGAACTAAATTACATTTTGTGCATTGAAAGAGTTCACAATATTTTTTATTTGTTCTTCTCTACGGAAGATGCTCTTAGCTATACTCATCTGTCTTTACTTTGGGTATGACTAATTACCATTCCTTAGAGACACGTTGAGGTATAACTACACTATTTTTTTTCTTTTACTTTACGGTAACATATTTAATTTTTAACAGTGAGATTCTAGCCTAAATAAATTTCTTTGATCCAGAATCTCACTCTCGAGACGTCTTCACAACTTCTTGTATTTTGTATGTCTTATAATGCATTTACAGGGTTTTCAGCAGTGGTAGCTCGTGACTTTTGAGTGAGCTAGAGTGCTAAGATTGAAAAATACGGTTTATTGATGTTGTTTTAGCTAAAAATTTATATTTTTTGTATGGAGATTTAGATGGTAGGTGGGGCAAAAGTCACAAACTGCCACTGGTTTTCGGCATTGAACATACACGGCATAAACTGTACAAATATAATGGATTTGATTAAAAATCTGTAATGTTATAAATATTTGTACAAATTGAAGAAATAAATAAATACAAATACTATTGTGCTCCGGCGTCTGTGTTTCCTTTATTCTACAACAAAGGTGTCTTAAAAACCTTATTTTCCTTAAAAAGTGTCCCCACACATCACCCCCAAAGATGACGCAGGACCTGAGGGAAACCTCCTGACGTTTCTTTGTAAAGGTGATATTAATAATACGAATTTGTCGTTTTAATTATAGAGGAATTAAAGTGGCTCGAAAGCAAGCTGATCTCGAGTGAAGCGTAAGCCACTGAGAAAGAATGGTATTTAACTACACCAAAAAAATAAATAAATCTGTTCACTGGTAGAAAATATTTTTCGAAATGAAATAGCTAATCATGCTTGATGTCAATCTCTCCCCTCGTTGTTTCCATCGCAAATAATCGCAAGTCACAATCCTCCCCGCTTTTCACTTGCACGTCATTAGATGCCCAATTATGGACACATTTATCCATTATTATTTGAACTAAAGCCTCCGGCTAGAATGGCCGTGTTTCGACAATTTTTAAACGTTTTTCGCTAAATTCCAGAACAAAATGTTTCATATATGCAATAATTGAAATAATGATTCTATTTTATCAACTAACTTCTTGGGACAATGTTTTTTTGTAATTATTCAGAATCTTGAGGTGTATTTCTGAATGCCGAGCTTTAATATTTGTGTAGCTTCCTTATGTAAACATGAAAACATGACATGACATCTCTACTACGTAATTGAGTGATATTTGGACCCTAAGATCGCCTTACTCAAAACGTATTAATTTTCTACGTCATGTAATCAGATTATCTTTTCAGTGTTGTTCTTCTTAGTTAGAATTACTTCCCTTGTGGATTTTATATATCAAATAATCCATTCTATATATTTATATCTTATATTATTACTGTAAACAAGCAGAGTAACGTAGGTTTTGGATAGATATTTAACAGATCGAATATTTTCAAATATTCTAAATCAAACATATTAAAGGTTATGAATATAAGAGAATTTAATACAAGGCCAATATCATAATTTTGTTGTACCTACGTTACATAATTTTTATAAAATAAATTAGATAATATTATTTTTGCGTAGATACACATAATTTCCTTTGGGAACTAACGGATATTAATATAATTCTGAATACATCATAACATCGCCAAAGTAATTTATTTCGCACTCACACTCTGCATAAACTTCACCGTACATTGCCTTATAAAACGTAATAATAATCCCGAATATTCGATCGTCAATCCTCGCTTATGTGAATTTGAGAAACTTCGAATAAAGTGTGCAAAACTAGGGACGTATTTATGGCCTCGGAGGATTCGAAAAGATTGTTAAAAGTAAAATATTTTGGCGGCAAATTATGCATTATGCATACGGGAGACCTTTCGGGGGCTATAATCGGGGATTATCAGCAAATCAATATTTTACGCAAACCACACAAACATCTTGTAACCATATATGAACACCATAAAGTACGTATTAAAGACATTTTTTTTAAATATGACATGCGATATTGGGGTATTTTTTTTACATCTTTTTTAACTGTTAACAAATAATGTCGTTTACCCGGAATGTGTCAATAAATAACGGCCTCCGCAACACTTGCCGGGGATATACGAGTATGTGAATAAAATCAACGTTAATTCATTTTTTGTAATACATTTTAAAATGCTGCCTGCGTCAGTGCTGTTTTTAAATCTTCTTGGAGATGTAACTGTTACTCTTTTTTAATAATTTCTGAAAACTTTCTGAGTTTCCACAGCGATGGAAATTTCAAAGTAAGGTTATGTTTATTAAAGTTTCGAGAATCCTGAAGAAATATCACGAAAACGCAGTAAAATTATTATGCTACGAAACCAAGCTAAAATTATGATTCCTGTTTGTGTGATACTTTTAAAAATATTCAAGATACATGTTTTAAGATACATGAACAATATTCCTAGATGATTTCAGGGCATTTTTATGTCTTAAACAATTATAAAAAATATATTTATTAAAAGATTCATTGTCTTACCGAGATGAGATATTTTCACAAACTACGAAGATTTATAGTATATATTTCTGATTCTGATAATCACACTAAAAATGTGTGAATTTAATATTTTCAATCATAATTATTGATTGTATTTTGAACTGGCTAAAACGTCATTGTGTACATAACGCTACTGGCTGGTAAGATGACTGTCACCGACGTTGGTCGGCGTGACGTCAACAACGCCATATTCACGAACATGTCGTTTTAACAGCATATCAAAATTGGCATACTTTAAATCATTTAACTTTTTTTTTTATGTGTATACCGCACAAGAGTCCCTAACTGCTCCCAACCGTCTGGAGCCAGTGAGACTATGGCATTCCCAATTGGGGAACGTTGTGAGGCTGAAGGTATTGGGGAGGGGAAGGAGAAGGGGGAGGAAGGTGGGGAAAAGGGGAAATACCTGGCTATTCAGATCTGGTCACCAAACACGGCTATAAGCCATTTCAAGCAACTTTCAATTCTGAATGGTGGTCTTTCACCAGGGCGATACTGAGAGTATCTTCCACTCTGGAACGTGCGCAAATATACTATATATTATTTTTAAATGAATTAATTGTGAAACAACACAAATTAATTAAATAAAAATTACTTGCGCACGCCGGGATTTGAACCCGCGACCTTCGAATTCGTAGTCGAGAGCCTTACCCCTCGACCATGGAGGCCGTCAAAACTATATACTTACTTACCATTAGTTACTTAATGTTAATTAAGAACTGAAAACTAATTATTATACCGTAATGCAATGCGTTTCAAGTAAATGCTAAATATTAAGGATTTTTAGATAAAAAGAGTTATTGAAAATGTATTCGCAAACATAAACATAAAATAAAATGCCACCACTCTCGTGATTTTTTAAAAAATTTGTAAACATTTAAACAAAAAAGTTAACATACCCTATTGTAACTTCTATGCAGATCTGCCAATTGAACCAATACGTCTATCACCTATCCTGGAAAAATAACAACCACTTAAATCATTCAATCCATATAAATAATTAAAGATGATATTAACATATCTCAAATGAAAAATGAAACAGAAACTGACAGAGAATAAAAAAGTAATGGTGGCATTTGGGTATCGAACCCAGAAAATTATCCCGATACACCAGAGGTCTTGGGTTCGATTCCCAAATGCGACCGTTACCTTTTTTATTTTCTGGGTCGTTTTCTGTTATATTTTTCATTTGAGATTTGTTAATATTATCCTCAATGATTAAATATTACAATAGGGTTTATATGAGCTATAAGTTATTCCATTAAATTGAACATTTATTATATACCTAAGAAAAGTCAATAGATATCACATAAACATCACTTGAAGTGAAATAACACAAAACTGCGCTATATAAATGCTTTTGTTATTGTTATTACAAAAATTGGATAGGTATATCCTAGATACTATCTATTTTACAAATATATTCTGGTAGAACTTTGCAATCGTACAAAAGATAGCAGTCAAATAAATAGGAATTAATTGAGGAAAATATTGGAAATTGAAATATGGTATCGAAAAAAAATATGGAAAATAATTAGTTGTCATTAGCTCAGTGGTTGAGTGTTGTTTCGGTAAGACAGAGGTTCTGGATTCGATTCCCAAATGTGACAGTTACTTTTTTGTTTTCTGTCTCTTTTTTTCTGTTTTATTTGAGAATTGTTAATATTATCATACATTATGAAATATTACAATGGGATATATACTCGTATATGAATTGTTATTATGTTTAATTCAAAGAACTCCATTGTGTAAATACTTGCAGAACTTAATAATATTATTTAAAAAAATAGGTTTTTAAGCTTCAATAAGTTTTCCCAATAAATTGGACATATAAATAATAAATTGTTAATAGTTAAATATTATTAATAATCTTTTTTTTTTTGAATAGCTACCTCTTAAATTTAATAAAGATGAATAACTGTATTAAGAATATTATTAATTAAAATTTTATTAATAATAACTGTATTTAGAATATTATTCATTTAAATTTTAATAAAAATAACTATTATGATTTTATTTTTAATACCTTGTTATTTTCTTGATTTTATTTATATTAGTAATAAAATTAATTTCTTTTGTAAATTTCTAATATAAATTTATTATTTAATATTTCTTTTTTTTAACGAATTGTTATATTTTTTATTAATTACTCACCTGCTTTCTTCACTTATTGGTAATTTTTGTTTATGTTTGTAATTTTCCTATTCTTTCATTATTTACTGTGTTTGTCATATATATATATATATATTATGTTTTTTTTCCTGTAATAAATAATTATTTATTATATTTTATACGCCCGTTATGGAGTTTATATATTTTGTTATAAAAATCAAATTACAATGGTCTATACTTGTCATTATGTTTAGTATACTGTTTATCCTGATGACGAAATCTTCGCTTTCGACACATGTAGAAATTTATATATTTAAAAAGTAGTGTAAACAAAGTCATTCTTATAAGTTTATATTTAAATAATATTTCTCACTTATACAATTTTATTCGCATTGGAAAACATTCATGATAATTCCTAATTTTTTCTGTAATCTTGTTCGCATTTATTAATTCTTAGTAAACTTATCGAATGTTTAATTAAAAAATATATTTTCTTATAATTTATATCGATTACTTTAGCTGTATTTACACTACTTGATTACTTTAACTATGTTTACACTACTTGATTACTTAAACTGCGTTTACACTACTTGATTACTTTAGCTATGTTTACACTACTTGATTACTTTAACTATGTTTACACTACTTGATTACTTTAACTGTGTTTTACACTACTCGATTACTTTAACTGTGTTTTTCTACTTCAAGCAGAAGTGTTGTACTTTTTACATGCTTATTACTACAAATAATGTGGTCCCCTAAATTCATGTTAATTTAATAAATTTATTCTAAAAACAATGTGTGTGGACACATTAAATGCCTTCAATCGATTTCTAACTGCGAGTGGAGAATATAAAATGTATCGTGGTGCTTAAAGGGTTGTCTGGTCACAGCCAGTCTTGTCAGGATGCATAACTTTAACCCTTGCCGTGACATAAAACGTATTCAAAATACACTCATACATATTTATAAGAACTCACACGTTACATACTCTATAGCCAAAAATGAAAAGAAAAAAACATACACACATTTCACTGGTAGTCGCTTAGCTGCCATGCGGATTAATATAGGTAGGTATTAAGGGACAGTTTAGTAGGAAGACTTTTATAAAAGGGTTCTTTTAAAACTAGCTTCAATATTGGGATTAAATACGCAGAAAAATGTTATGAATTTTACATACTGTCGTATTTTATTATATCAGAAAATTAATCTTCAAAATTAATGTAGCAAACACAAAACTCAATATTTTTTTTGTCAGAGCTGGTATATAAAATATTTCACTTTTATAACTCTACTTAATGTTGAGTTCCTGGTAGTAAAAATTATTTTTTATTTTTTATTTTGGACTACGTATAGAGGTCATGTAGTTCATAGTACACCATATAATATAAAACATGAAAAGAAAGGAGAAAAAGTTTATATTATGCGCACATGTGACGAAAAGAAAAGGTTTTACAAGATTTAATAAACAAGAGAAAGTGTAACCTGTCCCTTACATAGATATTAATTTGACATAAATCGTCAATTTTTAATAAGAATAATAATAGATACCTACCATTTGAATATTAAATGAGTACAAATGTTGCTCCTGCAAAAATTACGAAAACATTGTTTAAAAGTGATATGTGGTGAATTACCGTCGCTAATTTGATTTTGAAATTATTCACAGATAAATTACGGCAATTTATCATTTTAAATACAATGCCCATAAGAGAACTTTAAAACAAAGCTTCCTAACATTGTGACACTTCGTGAGTTTGATAAATATAAGTGAATCAAATAAATTGACTACCGACAAAATGAGTGCGAACTGCGTCGTATGCAAAGAACCTACCAATGCCGAAAGGTGACGTGCAATTCAGCTGCGTTTCATCTTAAGTATTTCGGGAGCCACCGAAAAGAGCTACAACAATAAATTAAAAATAATAAAACACCTTAAAACTCGATATTTTGATACCCACCATATATTTAGTTTCTTAGAGCATGCAATATGTCTAGCTGGCAATTAATATCGACCAGGCAAACATAATGCAACTTCAACTTACATGTACCTTAATTGATGATAAATTGCTATGTTTTGCAAGTACAAATGTTCCCAATGTAAATAATTAAATAAAATGATTTGTATAGCGCCGTTTTTTTGTGAAAAATCACCACAATCAATCATTTTATTCTTGATGTTTTATTTATTTTCGGACGGAATACAATTATTTTTTTTGCATTACCTACACACAGGAGGCACTACAAAAAATAATTTCCCTCAGGGCCTATGTTATCTTTGGGGATGCTGTGTAGAGACTAATTTTAAGGAAAGTAATAAGGTAAAGTTCTAGGAACGAAAACGGTATGAGGAGTGGGTAGGAATATGGGGGGTCAGTTTGTCCAGGAGTGATGAACGTATTGATCCATCCCTCTTATTGTGGTGCAAGACGATGGGTCGAGAAAATTGAGCAGGAGAGATCAAGGGGTCTCCCTCAACCACCCTCTCCCAATCAGCCCACCACGCAGCTGCTGAGCAAACGCATCTATGTAACCTATGGCAACGGTGTTGGTTATGCGATAAATGGTTCCCTGACGGCGGTACCCATACACCCCTTAAATTGAAACTATTCATAATTCCAAGATTTAGTCTAAAATAAGCCAGTTTAGACATTTAGTACGAAAGGTTGCATTATTCAGTATAAGGAGTTAATACGATAATTAATCGAGAATACAAATTTCAAATAAATAGTGCATGCCTTACCTTTCGCGTACAATAATATCTCATTTACAGAGCAAAAAAATTTCAGCACACCGCAACCTCTTTGCTCGAAGCCTTCATATTGATTTCGAAATATGATAAGTTTTTACCCTCGGGTTTCTGGTGACAGTGGAGCGACACAAATATATGAGGCGGTTCACAATAATAGTAAACGGATGCCGCTGGTAAAATATCGATTGTTTAGCCCTAAACGGTCCGATAGGCATCTCCCGGGCCCCCGTGGAGTGGGACCAGCGCCCACGCACGCTTTAAAAAACGGGGTCCCAACACGACGACACCTTAAACTCGAATTATAAAACCCTAACCATATGATGAACTTTAATTGTAATGAGGGTTTCATTTTTTTATTGTGACGTTTATTTAAGTCTATGGTCAATTATAAGCAGAGGCGTGCCGTCCATACAGGCATACAAGTATAAGCACTGCCTACCCTACCTCGCTAAAGTGAAAATATAAAAAATATTTAATTTTTTTAAAGTTTCAGCTATGAAACGCAGCGCCGCGCTCACCCCGTATATCTCCCTACTATAACGTATCAAAATTGCATTGTGCTAACTGTTATATTCAAATATTGACGGTATTCTACACAAAAAAGTACATGTGCGCGTTATGCTCATTCAAGATAAGTCTCGTTTGTGTTAGTGTCGCAAAAGGCCGTGCCTATGAGTGTAAATTACAAATGTAGCAATCAGTGCCATCTGTTGGTACCTCTATTGATTAGCACAACTTTACTAACGAAATAATTATCATATTATGTTGGCTTTCTTTCATGAAATTGGGCGTAATTGGTTTTTAATATGAATAAAAAAAGCGGTTATTTATATATTTGATGTGCCTTAGGTAATCCCAACCAACATCGGTACAGCCAACAGCTTAGCCATTCTTAGCGAAAACTTACACGAAGAGTGTTGTCTGGGGTGATGTTGTTTTAAATCAATTATTTCGCTGTTTTTCCTACTGCCTACCCTGATTACGAACTCTGTGCACGCCACTGCTCATAAGGTGGGAGTCTGGTTTTAGGCCCTCACAAAGAATATTTTAAGGTGTTGGATATTTTTAAAAGGCGGTCAGTAAGGAGATTCAAAAGACTGAAACGGCTCCTCCATGTTCCATGGATGGCAGCTCGCCGACTACCAAAAGGTCATCTCTATTATAGTAAGCCTTCATGACGAAGGATTGCTGGGAGGCCTAAACTTCGTTTGGGAAACGGCGCGGCGTGGTGGTGAACAGTGAACACCACATTCTTAGACATGGAAATCTGGAGGGAGACAGCAGATGACAAGGAAGAATGAGACCATATCCTAAAGACTGTCAAGACTCCCAGCTGAATCGCCAATATTTCAGGTTATGATTTGAGTCTACAATGAGAATAAAGTGATCTCTCATTTTTTAGGATAATCAAAGCAAATGTCTTGCATTTTAAAAAATTAATAATCATAATCATAAACTACCCATAATCATGAATACAGTCAAATTGTATCAGAAATCAATTCAATTAAGCCCGCTCCCTGGTGGTCCGGTAAGGAACGATCACTTGACGCACCGCTCCAGACTGCGTAAAAACTCCAATAACGGACTTGGCTGCAACTCGTTACCTTCGTTTTGCGAAATTTATTTTTCTGAGTAAGTCTGCAGCGGTGCGTGAAATGCTCATTTCTTACCGGACCGTCAGGGAGCGGGCTAACATAAATAAAAATGGGATTATAAACATTTTTTAACGTCTTTGTCGAATACGGACGGTAGGTAGTTACGTACATCTAATATCGACGTTAACACTATATCCACGACCGTTTGCCTGGCAACATGAAAGCACTTGTTTGATCTACAGACAAGACATGTATTTTCTTACCAATGTTTCTTACGACAGCTGTAGAGCCAGTTTTCCAAAATCCATAAAACTTATTAAATAAAAATTTCACTTTAAAACGTATCTGTGGATTGAACAAAATGCGTTCACCATTATAACTACAATAATTCTAGAAACGCATCGCTTTAAAATATAAAGTGCGACGTTGATATTGTTTTTTTGGCATCATGAAAATGATTATTTGACGTTTCACAAAAAGCTGTTTTGATTACCATCAAAATGTAGTAAAATATTTATGAAAGAGAATCGCATTCTTCAGCTCTATCCAAAACGGTCCTTCGAGCCGATGGCACTTTATATCAAAAAGCTTGCCATAACTTTCCTCTGGACAAATTTAACGCGCGGATTATATCGTTCCTAAATGATTGCCCCTTTGCTGGGCGAATTTTATGAGAATACATATATCTTACATTGTAAGAAACATCAAGGAATTTTGTATTAATGGTGTGAATAAAGGTTACTTTGCAAGGGAAAAAGCTCCTCACCGATCTTTTATTACCTGTAGAAAGGAATTTAAAAAACCTTTTTGAATTTTGTGTTGCTCAAAATGAATTAAGATACTACATAAATATACCGATTTAGTAGTAGATGTATATTTTTTATGTGATAAGCGACAAGAGAAACAACTGTCGAAAGATGACGAATTTGGACAATGTTTATTTACTTATTGAACGCTCATAGCTTTTACAAACATGTTACGTGTCGTAGAATAATAGGGTAAAAATAAGCGTAAATATATATGGTAAGTTAGTGAGAAAAATAATTATAGAAAATTAAAATTAAGGAAATACATATCAGATACATTCAGGGCTAATTATGTTTGCTTTTTGACATTTTGAATAGGCCTGAATAGGTATTGACAGTTTGATGAAGACGCGCTAGTAGTAAGTTATAATATGAATAGTTCGAACTGTGGTTGTCACAAAACTAAAGAAGAATGCAATAAATTACGTTGAACCGAAATCTCCAGTCTGAAATGAGTGGGGCCCTAGCAGTAACAGTGTCCAAAATCATACTCAATTTCATAGAAAGTACTTTGCGCCAAACAACTACTTCCAGGGGTAGCACCACGATCTGATATGCATACCATGTAGCGGAACAGACGTGTTGGCTTAGCACAGCATGACACGGGGTATGGTGCTAATAAATAAGATATCTCTTGATATCTCTAGTATAAACCTCGAAGGTATCAAGAGACATGTTAATTAATATTTAATCTTGATATTTGAAATGTTTTTTTGTTTGTTGTACTGTATGTGTATAATGAATGGGCGCAGCCTGTTATGTACAAAATCTTATTTAATTTCTTACCTAACTAAAAAACCTAATATCGTTGATCAAAGAATGTTTTTAATCACGTTAGAATAGAATAGAAATTCGCCACGAATAAAAATTTTCAAAATAAGAATTAATACAAAATATTTTTGAATAGTATCATTCATTATCAGTGCTAGATTGCTCCCAAAGTCCTCAAAATGAACCTAGAAACTAATTAAATAAGATTTAATGAATTCGATTCAATGTAATTTATTGCATTCTTCCTTGGTTTGTTCAAGTCAAAACAGTTACAAAAAACGTATGAAAAAAAACTATTACCAATATGCCATAAACTATGGCAAACACCTACTGAACCACTGAAGAGAACAACCGAAGGAAGTGTGTTGTGGACGTGTCAGTGTGCCCCAAGTAAGAACTATTTTCTAAAGACGCAGCGGATATCCGATTACTATCCGGTATCTTGCCTATTCGGCTAATTTATTTCTCTCCGATCAGATGACGGATAGTTGAAAAGTTAATAAAACAGAAAAACCAATTAATTGTAATAACTTATTAAACATTATAAACCTCATGGTAATATTTAATCATAGAAACACTGTTAAACGTGAAACAGAAAAAGACCCAGAAAATAAAATGATATCGGTCGCATCTTGAAAACGAACCTACGACCTCTATCTTACCGGGACCACGCTCTAACCACTGAGCTAATAAGACCTGTTTATTTTACATAACTTTTATCGATATCATATTACAAATTGAAGACGTAAGTCAGAATAACAGAAGAGAATGTATGAGATGATGTATGGATGTGAATGAAGCAAGAAGTGTATTCTAAGATCGAGTTGTTTGGCGGTCCCTCTAACGACACCTGCGGTGAAAAGGCGTTATAGGTAGTTAGTTATTATTAATTATTTGTAGTTAGTATTATTATTATATTATGTACCCTTATTACTAACATTTAAAAAACTTTAATTTAAAATGAAGTTCTGGGAATTACACACAGTAACAATTGATAAGGTATATCTTGTTTAACTCATAAATACAGTAAAATATGTATTGCTTTTTTACTTACCACAGTTTCTCGATAAACAATCGCTTTCGTTTATTATAAACACAGTAAAAACAGTAAAAACAGTAAAACGCATATTTTCAACAAATATTTCTAATTTTCTAGCCACCTCTGGGCTGGAGCTCCAAAATACCTGAAAAACCTGCTTGATTCTGCGCAAAGGAGGAGGGCAACATTTAAAAAAAGGGAATTCTTTCTTTCGATCAAATCATCCATTTCATTGGCCTCCATGGGCCTACCAACCGAGAGGTCTTATACGTGATACTCTCAGTATCGCCTTTGTGAAAGACCACCGTTCAGAATCGAAACGTTGCTTGAAATACCTTTAGCCGCGTTTTTTGACCAGATCTAACTATCCGGGTACTTCCCAACCTTTTTCTTCCCATCTCCTTCGCTTCACCGCTCTGTTCAGCCTCACAATAAACCCTAATCGGAGATGCCATAGTCCTACTACCTCCAAACACTAAAAAATATCATACTTCTAGGAATTCTCTGTTCAGTGATCAACTGAATATCTCTCCGGTCAAAGCTCCTTGGCTTGTTTCACCATTATATTTAGTAGCCTTATATTAGCTTAACTAATTAATTGCGTGTTGTAATTAATTGAACAAGGATACACATTAAACAAACAAGTTCTGGAGCATGTGTATCATTTGAACATAAAGGGTTATCTATGGATTTAGATCTTTTAAATTCGATATAAACGTGTAAGGCCGCTGATTCATTAATAAATTTACTATCCTAATATGCTGGTATAATTTTAAAATCTCTCATTATTTTGTTATATTTA
Organism: Halesus radiatus; assembly: GCA_022606495.2. Lineage (NCBI taxonomy): Eukaryota > Metazoa > Arthropoda > Insecta > Trichoptera > Limnephilidae > Halesus > Halesus radiatus. The sequence continues at coordinate 65,943 of JAHDVE020004840.1, read as the reverse complement.
AATCTTGAATCTACAATATCTACATATAATATAATTATACAATTAGCACTTCAGGATTTTTTCAATACATGATTTAAGAGAGAGAGGGATGTCGGAGTGGGATTATTAATTATTTCGAAATAATAATAATATTATTAATTGTTTTTGTGTTTAATTCGTGGAACTCCATTTTAATATATTTTTTTAATTCTATTATTAATAATGACGCCACAAAGTGAATACCAATCCTTTGAAGACATTATAATGTGAATCAAATTACATAATTTTACTATTAACTTCTGCAAAGTATTTTAGATTTTATTATTGTGACAGCTGTTTCGGCGTACAAGGCCATTTTAAAACTGTGGTTAGGCCACTTTTTTTTTTTTTAGTTTCTATTTAATTATGATATTTTAAGGTAAGGTATAAATATTAAAAATACATGTATATTATAGAATTTTTTCATAGTCCTCCTCACTAGTAGATCCTGTACTGAGGCGGACCAGGTTTTGCTTAAAGGGGTTTGAGCGACTTCTATATTTCAATTTCAAGGTTAGGGTATTGCGACGACTTGCTCGAATGATTTTATTTACTCCCACCCAATTATAATTTGGGTGGTGTTTAAAATAATTTATTGCCGATAAAACCGATTTAAATAGAAAATAATTTTAAATTTTCATTTCTGTGAGGTATTGAGGTAATGTGTTTTTTGCCGTATTATGTGTTATTATTAATATTTCCTTAATTGATTTATAATTAAAGACAAAGTTTCAATTCTGAATGGTGAACTTCAACCGGGTCAATAATTAAAGTATCTACAATGCAACCATAACGACAGCACTTTAAAAAAACGCATGTTTTATGTACCTACATAGCTATGTTGGTGAGTGGGTAGTATGAGAATGAAGTTCATAAAAATGTTTATCAGGATAGGTACATACTAACGAGTACATCAAGCTTTTATATCAAAATCCTGAGTCACCATAAAATCCTTTCAAAATGTATTCCTATATCTGCTTCCTTGTATCTGAAACCAAACAGGGAGGTACACGAGTCCCCAGTCCCCATTACAAGGTATATTTAAACACCTCTCCCAAAGGACTCAACCCGAGCATAATGTATCACTAATACCCCTGTCTATCAAATCCGGCCAGGTAACTCGATCAATACAAAGCTCTCACAATACAATCCACTATCTGAAAGGAATCTGAATAAATGGTATTAAAGTGGAAAACGTAAAAGGGGAAACAAAAACACAGATCGGTCAAAGTGAAACTGATACAAATCAAAAAAACTTTATTTTGAAATGGATGTAATGTATAAGTTATACGTACGTTCGGTTCAAAGCTCTGGTATTAATTTTATGACGTTCATATTTCAATAGATAAGATACCTACTGATAATCTATCAGTGTAAAGTAGAAGAATATTATCTAATATTACCTTATTGGGTTTTTGAAAAGACGTAATAAGAAAATCAACTGAAAAATATTATGGTTTTTTAAGAATATATTCATATTTATTTATTATTTAGTTTTAGTTCAAATTATTCGTAGAATTTATAAATCGTTATTTAAAAGTGAATAAAAAATCATATCAACAAAACACCTCGTTATGTTGGTACCATTGCATTTGGAACATCTGACGTCACTTTCGTATTCTGTTTTTGGATTAGTATGGAAATTTTTATTTTTCGATTTTGTTTTGTATTTTTTTTAGTTTTGACCAAATTTAAACTTAATTTGGGTGACTTTAAGCTCTATAATTGTTGTTCAGTATAAAAAACTAGTAGTGAAAGAAATTACAGTATTCATCAGGAAACCAATTTTCAATACGGATTTTATGTTAATGTTAATGATCAATACTATTATTATTCTTTGAGTTAAAGTTTCTAAAAAGGTACATAATTTTATTACATTTGTTTAGTTATGGTTTATATGAATAGAATACAAAATTATGTACGGTAACGCTCATCCATGTTTTGACATTTGACGGGCTTCGAAAAATTGAACCTTTGAAAATTATTTTCACAAATATACTGGTATTTAAATTTGAACGCCATTATTGATAAAAAAAAAGGATTTAAGAAATTGGACTGTAGTTCCTTATTAGGAATGATAAATATATGTGTAAAGGGTGAAATGTCGCGAACTTGCTTACAGTCAGTTATCCAAGAGATGTTGTTTTCAAACAATATCACGCTCATCAACGTTGATTGGGCTGTTTTAAGTATATTTGTTTTAGATATGTCATTATTTTCAGTTATTGCTAAATCGGTTTTTAATGGTAATAAGTAGGTACGTATGAGTTGTTTTGAGGCTTCAGTTTTTTTTGACGAACCACTTTCCAATTAGATAGAATACATAACACGAAATTAAATAAACAGGAGCTACAGAAAAAGAACAGCACATACACAATACATGAGTGAAGTAATAACAAAAATATACGTTTGGGACAACATTCAAGTCAATGATTTTGGATATTCTAAATGATAATCTTCGAGTTCTAATTTCGTAAAGCCTGACAAGAGTCGTTTAGACTAGTACCAAAAAAATTAAGGCCCTGACTTGAGTTAACAAGTCTCGACAATCTGGACACTGGTCTCGACATTCTGGACAATGAAGTATGGTATCCATAATTAGTAGTGTCGATTGTGGAAAAACAATTCTTTGTTTCTGAGTCCACGGCGAGGAATTTTGAACTGAATAAGTTGCAAAGAAGAAGGTGAGTCAATAATGCAATTACTTATTTCGAAAATGCAAATGAGAACAATGTAAATCTTTTACTAGCCAAGTCTTTCCTACGCTTTTCCATTGAAGAATATTTGTGATTTGTTCAATTTCAGATTGTTAACAAAATGCGGCAGATAAAATTGATCCAAAAATTAAATGTTCAAATTATCGGGTCTTATATTCAGTCAAAGCCTATACAGCTCGATACAGTTAACTTTGCAGGCGGTCAAAAAGTAGTTAACGAACGATTTAACTATTTTTTTTCACGTAACTAGCGATGCCATCAACTGCAACAGTTAATTACCTGTCTGTGTCAGCTAATAATATTAACTGTAAAGTTACCTATGTCAAGTTGTAGCTTGTAGGTATGTAAAAAAAATACTGAACATTCAAATTTAATCCCAAATAACCATTGTACATTAAAATATAGCGTAACACGGTTTTTTTTACAAGCGGCTAAAAGAGAAAACATCCTTCGACTTTACTTTTTAAATCCAATTTTTGGAATCTCAAATACCTTTTATGGCAATGGTAAGTATGTACACAATGTAAAAGTACCTGTCGGTAAGTAGGTAACTGTAAATAGTAAAATATTTAACAAACACCTTCAAATTGCACCCATTGAACTAAAACCTACCCAAACCCAATTCATTCTTAAAATATGACGTTTTAAATACAAATACACCTCCCATCATATTTTGTAATCGTGGAGAGGGGGATAATTCAGTGGTGCGTTTGACACGAGCCAAGAAAGAACCGCGCCTTTTATTAAGCGGGTCGACACACCCCGCGCTGCTCCAAGCAGTAGGCGGGACCTGCTTGATGATTCAGCCTTTTTTTCACGCCCGAGAGACAACTTGCCCCGGTTTCCCCAAATATCGTATGTCTTCGTGCTAGTATGGAGTATAGCGGATGCATTACATATGAGATCCTTGATCCGTGACGTAGGCACTGAAATTAATATCCCGAGACCTAATACCCTACCGGGGAGAATAATTTGAGTAGCTACCTGCCTCCTCGTGTAAGTAACGTATTCGGTAGGTACCTAACCTATCCGCTCGTAAAACTTTGACATTTAGAAAAAAAATCTTACTCAACAACTATTTTACTCGACTAATGCTGTATTTTCGTGGTGTGTTCAGTAATTATCCATGCATGAGGTTAATATCGAAATTATTTGGTACCTACCTACATAAAAAGAAAAAATATACAATTTACCAAGTAGCCACTAAATGTACTTTTAGAAGTCGGTACTAAACTAAATTAAAACATCGTTAAAAAATATATAGATCCAAAATGAATTGTTTTAATACACTTGAATTACTTATCAATTATAATTTTATTGATCATATAAAACAAACAAAAATATTTTTAATTTTTTTTTTCAATAATTTAAAATTACTTTGTGGTGTCCATTATTAATAAAATTAATTATAAATACTTTGGAAATAAATTGGTGTACACAAAACTCAACTTTAACATTACTTTACTGTTATAAACGTTGGTGTACCTGTACACAAAGCATTTATTATTAATTTTGTTAAAAATAAAAGAAACAATTTAAAAAATAATAAAAAATCATGTTCCATATAAAAGTGTATTTATATCAAGATAACAAGCTGTCATCTACAATTTTTTCAGATTTATTGCCAATATCGTCAATTGAATCTGACATTTCGTAACACTTTCACAAGAATTCGAATTGCTGTGGAGAGCCGCTAATAATTTTATTTTGGTCGAATTTTGTAAACAATCCATCAAACTTCCGCAAAGACAATCGACAAGACGAATCGACAGACGTGCGAAAGTTACTTAGGTACTGTCTGGTGCGTCATAAAAACAAATATTTATTACGAACGGTTACTGGTACCTAAACGTTTTGCACGGAAGTGTTTGCATATTGTCTGTGATATTTCTCTTTGTCCGTGATTGTGAACAGTCGAAGATTTATTGTTTTATTGAGGTTTCTAAGAATGATTGGTAACAAATTGTAAAATTTCTAGCAATAATAATAATAATAATACTTGAATGACTTGTACAGCGCCGTGTTTTGTGAAAAATCACCTCAAGGGCGCTGCACAATTACTACTTGCTAGGGTTTATCTTATTATGTACAGATGCAGAAACATACTTACCTGGTAGGTCACTCCAGATTAAAACGTTAAATTTCAAAGTTTTCGCTTGAGATGATATGATTTTGCACGCACAGGACACATACTCGTATATTAGAAAACACCGCGCATTGCATGATATTGCATGATGTTTAAATCCTATTTGTCATTGATGTTACATTTATCAGAAGATTAAGGCAAAATAAGAGTAGGTATTTATTTGAAGCATGATTTTATTTGAGATTTTTGATAATAATTATTTACAGTTACAAATATTTACAATTATTTAGAATGTCGCGGACTATGAAAAGTTTCAAATTTTTCTGTTAATTACTTTATGTGGGTACTAACGGCTAGCTTCGCTATGTTAATTAAGTATGCAATTGAACCATTCATGGATATGACTTTCCGAAGAGATAAGTTTGTAGATTATGCAGTATGGGTACAATCTATGTCTTAGATCCTGTCCTGATAAGGAGCGATCCACCACACCTCATTAAGGAAATTTACCATCCTGTAAAAGTTTTTTTCTGTATAATTCTCGGGAAATGCCCTTTAAAGTAGAAATACAGTAGGTATAGTTTATTTGCAACAAAATTCACTTAAACGTTTTCAGAAGTCGGTAATCTTTTACAAACATTAGAGCGCACTTAATACGCATTTTATTTTTTTTAAACATTTTGATTGAACTTAATTACAATCATTAAGAGCAATTTCAGTTGGGGGAGACGCCAAATAGCGCATTTAAAATTACTATTAAACAAAAATTTATACGCGTAAAAATTGAAAGAATTAAAAATTATTTTATGTGACGTTGCCGATAGGTATTGCCGACCTAAATAAAAAAAAATAAATAAATAAATAAATAAATAAAAAAAAAACAAACAAACAAACAAACAAACAAACAAACAAACAAACAAACAAACAAACAAACAAACAAACAAACAAACAAACAAACAAACAAACAAAAACAAAAACAAAATAAACTATTTCAGTTGGCGGAGACACCAAATAAGTTATTTAAAACCCAAATAATAAATCTTTGAAATAGCTTATGGGTTTTGAATAGGTTTTGATTTGGATTCATTTAAGTTATTTAAAAATAGAACAAATGAATTATAATAATTGGATGATTTGTATAGCGCCGTTTTAAGAATAGGTTTGGCAGTACCTTTTTTTCAAATGTCACATGTATAAAGAATGTTATACACTTGTAAAACTTACGCCAGAAATCTTTGATTGTTACCCAAACATAAATTGATGGTATAGTTTTTTTTTATAGATATTTGAGATATTTTTTTATTTATAATTTCTTCAAAATATTTGTATTCACTTTGTGGCGTCATTATTAATAAATTAATTAAAAACTACTTTGTATTCACCACTTTTTTAAAACATATTTTTGGCGCTCTCGTAGATGCCGGCAGTTTTTTTTAGTCGCTCCTAGTTTATGTGGGAAATATTGGGAAGTTCTTAATTTTTCCGGTGTTAAAATAGCGTAAAATAACCGCAATAACTTAAAGGTTACATTTATAAAAATCATATAATTTTAGTTTGGCCGTTTCGGGCTTAAATCAAGTTCATAATAAAAAATCAAATAAAAACCCAAATATTTTAAGTTCAAATCTGTCACGTTGTTCTAAATTAACCCAAAAGCATCGGTTATCGGTTGAAGGCGTTCGCCACATGTGCTTGTTAAAAGACCCTTGCCTGTTAAAAGCCTAGTGAAGTGTCCCAAAGTGAATGATTTACAATGTTATTCTTTGAACTATGGTGATTGTAAACAATATCGTACACGACCGGACTACACAACTCAAACTTAATGGTGAATGTGCTATTTTGAAGCCTTTAAAGCTGCAAAGATATCGTTGTATAACCTTGAACGTTGTACCACAACCGCAATCCGCAAAATTAGATTTCCTGGCTGCCAAGAAAGGCGCAATAGGAAATAAAAGCATTTGACGAGAAGATCTTCTGCTGTCACGGCGACCTGAGTTCTGACCTCCAGTTCACGGAGCAGATCCGGTGCATCATGCGGCCTACGGACGTGCCCGACCACGACAAGGATACCACCGGCTGGGGCGAGAAATAGACGACACGCTGATGTGCTCTTTCCAGATCCTGAAGCCGGCCGACAAGCGCGTACGGGCAGACCAACACCAAGCGTCCCATCACGCCGCCTAGGGGCGTCACCAACAAAGACAAAGAAGATTGGAAGAAAGGATCACTACCCCCGGCCCTCGTCCTCACCCGCCGCCCAACTTCACATAACTCCTATGATTTGTATTAGCGTCTTGCAATATATCGTAAGGAATAAATACAGTTAGCTTCTTTTTTTCAATTTTAACATTTATGAAAACTTAGACCAAGCCGTACTTAGTTTTGATAATTTAACTGCATCTCTTTATATGGTCTATAAATAATGTGTAATGATAGCCTGTCCAAAAAAAATGTCATAGATGTAATATAGGAATAATGTAAGAATAGGAAGTAAGATTTGTACAGCACCCTTGAGGTGATTTTTCACAAAAATGGCGCTATAGAAATCATCCGATTATTATTATATCAACATGTTTCGAAAGCGATGCTTTCTTCATCGGGAATATATATATACGTTTTTTCCATTTTAAAATTTGAACAACAAACAACAAACGTCACGCGGAAATCACAGAATTATAGGGTTTGTTTGAACTTTGCTTGAACTTGTACGACAGGTATTCATTATATCACTGACTTTTAGTTAACAAAAAATCAGCCTAAATGACTAAAACTTTTTTTATTCTCGTTCGAACCGTATAATGCGTTTTCGATTTTTTGGCAATGAATGGCTTAAATTTTCGATTGAATCATTGATTTCAGAACAAGTGATGTACCAGAAAGGTGTTGGTTTAAAAAAAAATCAAAAATAATTTATTTTAATCTCTTCTCGGTAAACAGACAATAGTTTTCAGGGGAATATATTTAGATAAATGCTAAACACAACTGATGACGGTAACTAGCAATTTAATTAGCGGTTATACAGGTACGACATACGACTAAACTAATGCATAGATGATAATTGCTCGGTATGCGAATACGGGTTAGATACAACACTAAGCTACCACCATTAGGACACATTAATTCTAACAAGTCGTATAATAGCGTATCTGCATAAATGAATGCAGTACAATAAGGTAACAGCTAGACTCTAAGTACGTAAATAAATTTCTTTTGATGAGACAACCATTAAAAAAGAGCATCAAAAACCGCAGTCAACGGACCGTTTTAATGACAGATTCGTCGTTATGTCGGTCAATGGGTGCTGCGGAAGAATCCAGTTATTATAAAAGAGGAGGACATCGAAGGACTAGCTTTGTTTCTTTTTTCTTATCTATGGTAAAAGTGGGTATTTCTGACAGAGCATCCATTTCTTACATAGAAAACATATTTTTCAGTTTAACAAGCTGAAGAAACATTCCTACATATGCCAACAATGTTGTATTTAGAATGCCGTACCTTTCTCCCATTAACAAATGTGTACGCAAAGGACTATTTGAGCCCCAATTTAACCTAAATACTATTTAATATACCCCGACACGTTGTATTTTGAAATTGTCCATTTTTTCTCCTTTTCTGGTGAGTAACACAACGTTTACTTTCTGTGATAACAAAGTCCACCGACCCTTTTTGTATTGTTTTTGTGTGTTTTTGATTAAAGTATTGATCAAAATTATTCATTTAATTTTTTAAAAACTCAATTTTAGTGGAGTTTTGATAGTTTTTCAGTGGTCAACAATGGCACTATTTTTAGTAAAGTTAACATATTTCTTAATTTTTTTCTCTTTTTCCTCGAGTACCGAATAAAAATATTTACCCCAAGTTCCTACCTATATAATTTTTTAACATCACAAACTATTATAAATTTTAACAACAAAAATGCTATTCGGTTTGTCAAACTTTCAAAACATTGCGCCATATTTTCCGACTGATTGTTTCGGGTTCATTTTTAATGGACGTTACTGCCACCTAGCGGCAACTCCCCAAAGCTTTGACAAGAACGAGCGAGGCTTGAAAAAAACCTTTTACAGATGATGAACAATAAATTTATGGTGATTAAAAAGGTGGGCCTATTATAACGGGTATCTGAATATATCAAGATTAATGTCATATATAATTTAACGGGACATAGAACAATACTTTTATCTTATAGAAATATAAGTAATATTTGATAACATTATAATGACTGCTCTTTCATTCGAGTATCAATTTAGTTTCTTCGCTGATTTTTGTTTGACTACGAGTTCTTGAGATTTTACTTCTAAAATATTTTTTTAAAAAAAACCTAATTTTGGTGACGTGCGATTATTAAATTTAAATTCAGGACCTGTACCGTACAATTGACCTTCTGATAGATAGTACATATTTCTTCCACTTGTTGGGTTTGGTCATGGTGCCTTTCTCCAGGCTAGAAAACTATGTACCAAGCATATGCCCGAATTAGAGCTCTCATTAATTATAGGTGATAGGCAGTTTTTTCTTTAATATTTCAATACTTTCACCACTTTTTTGAGTTTATATTCAATTAATTTCGTCATCTTGCAAAACCATGTCTTAAATTAAACCACCGCATTGACATTTTCTTACTTTTATTATTTTTATGTTTCAATAATATATTTAGGCATTGTTTAGAGTTTAGTGCATAAGTTCCCAAAGTACTCCACATGAACCCCTGGGGCTTCATATAAATTTCCAGGAGGTCAGTGTCGGGTAGAAAAAAATGGGGGTCTACGAGATGTAAATGGGGGTCCACGGATCGGAGTCCATTTAGATTGATATACGTTCGATGAGCCTACTCCGGACTTACGGCGAATCGCATCCGCGCAGTCACGTTCATGTGCAAGTTTTTACAAGTTTTCATACTAGCAACTGAACTGATTGGATTGAGCACAAACGAAGAACTTAAGGTTTTTTTATATGTATACCGCGCAAGAGTCCCAACTGCTCCCAACCGTCTGGAGCTAGTGAGACTATGGCATCCCCAATTAGGGAATGTTGTGAGACTGAAGGTATTGGGGAGGGGAAGGAGAAAGGGAAGAGGAAGGTGGGGGAATACCTGGCTATTAAGATCTGGTCACCAAACACACATAAAAGCCATTTCAAGCAACGTTTCAATTCTGAATGGTGGTCTTTCACCAGGGCGATACTGAGAGTATCTTCCACTCTTATGCAGTTTATATAATCATCCGATTATTATTATTAAAGGGTTATCGACAGTTCTAGCTTCAGAGAGATATTTCCGTTGCTTATCCTGCATTATAGGCTATCGCAAGAAAGTTTTTGATAGCTTTTCCTTCTTCATACCTCGTCTAAAGGAGTCTTAACGCGATTACCAATCTTCTATCTAAAAAAAAGAAATCGATGGCAAATCACTGAACGTTGATATTTACGACTATACCTCACTAATTTGAAGCCAAATATTGACCAATTGCTATCGGACCACATGTTCATCCCTCTCGTTAACAGCACATATTTGTGTATTTATTTTATTTCAAATTGTCCATCTCCAACGACAAACCAATAAATGCTGTTGATTTTTATCAATCTGAAATTTTAAAGAACAAGTATAAAAATGTTGGGCGGCTGATTTTAATATTGAAGATAAACAAGTTCGTCGCGATTCCCTTTCGTATTTTATAAAACAAAGCGGAAGCCGTTTGATATTTTATCATAGCACCCGGAAATCCGATCGGTTGCTATTAAATGAGAAATATCAAAACTCATTTCCGTTACTTCTTTGTTTTCTGAAACACCTATAGGGATAAACGACCAATTTTGGGTTTTTCGACAAAAATTTGCAATTTATTTATGTTTTCTTTATTATTCCCTAATTTAAATCATAATGTATCACCTACGATTTAATATTTCCATAATGTACATTATCATTAATTTAAGTTACCCGCACATTTCAATCAACCAGACCGGACCGAGCGAAACCGAACCTAATCTAATCTAACCTAACCTAACCTAACCTAACCAAATCTAACTTAACCTAACCTAACCCAACCAAGCCAAACCAAACAAAACCAAACCTAACCTCACCTTTAATTATGTCAATCTTACCACCGTTGACGTATTTTTTTAAGGCATTTCATTTATTGAAAACAATTAAATAATCACAACAAAAAATAATTTTATTTTTTGAAAACAAATAAATACTAACAATAAAATAAATTCTTTACAAAAAGGGGTCACATTTCAAATCCAGATTTGTGTTCATCTCTGGTATAAAACATTTTATATACAGGTTAGGTAGGTGGTCTTTAATACATTTTATGGATTTTTTTTTGGAAAAAGGATTCGCAAAATATCCTGTTTACCATCCCTCATTGTGGCAATATTTTAGAATAGGAATATAATTTTTTAAGTATGTATATCTGAGCTTTACAAAATAAAATAAAACACGGATTTTTTTGATGTTTTTTTTGCGTAAATTTTAAGCGGGAATTTCAACCTTGTCGCCACGTGCATAAGGAACACGTGATTCCGTTGGAATTTTAGCAAGTGGATCGCATTGAGTGTTCCTTGATGCTGAGTAGAACGATGAACAGTTATTGCAACATAATTTGTAAATGCGTGGTATTATCAGTCTGGAACGCGGGTTTAATGTGGGCAGGCAAATGTTTTCTGCTAAGTGAAGAAGAATTGAATGTATACAAGATTCTACGCGATTTTTTTTTTAAATTCTGTTATTAGTTCCAGGTGTATCGATAAAAAAATTTAAAACTGGAAATAAGATTCTGTTTTTTTTTTTTTTTAATTTTGTGAATTAAATGTTTAGTGTAACCACATTTTCTAATTATTTGTTAAGCATTTATGGATAAGACTTTCCGTACAAAGAATCTGCTACAGTTTCTAGGCCACGGAGTTCGTCAAGTCCATTGTAAATTGAACCGCGAGATAAACAAACAGTGTTTGTTTGAGTCTTTTATCTCCCATCTGACCTTTCATGTCTTACTCCTTACTTCCATCGGTCGGCAGAGTTCTCGGAAACGACTCCACATCAAGCCGCGATGACTTTGCTGTATAAATATTGTACGAAGTAGTTTGGAAAAAATACACGAGTGCATCGCATCGATTATGAGCCGAGATAGCCGGCTTAGAGGTGAGCTAATTAAAATATCTTTCCGGGCTGCTCAGTCGGCTGTATAATTAAATTTCATTGGATTAAAACATTATTACATCAACTGTATCAGGGTTACCCCGTTGGATATGACAGCCTGATAAAACTACACTGGGGAGCATTAAAACTAGTCCATGGAAAATGTATGCAGAGAAACTTGGAGCCTGATGTGTCACGTATTTTTTTTATCTAACACCACACAAGTCGCCAGTGGCGTGTAGTCCACAAAGATTGAAAAGCTGTGCCTACCTTAAGAATAAATTTTAGAAGAATTTATCAAGCCGGCAAATTTCTAATCAAAATTTCCTTTTTTCCGTGAATTTAATAAGGAACGTGTACGCTCATTTATTCAACTAGTCAAAACAGTCAGCGCCTTTGGGGTGATTTTCTCACGAAAACGGCGCTATAAAAATAATCCATTTATTATTATTATTACTATAGACGATAATAAAATAGTCATTTTCAAATTTTCAATACACAATTCATACCCGAACTTGAAAAACTACATACAGCCTACCTTAAGTCATATAGCAATGCACGCCACTGTAAGTCGGATCATTCAGGAGTTGAACTATCGGGTTATCAAGCGGGGATTTTAAGGAGAAGTGGAATGAGAAGGAGAAATAGAAACGGAAGGTTATAAATTGCAACACTATTCTATAGATCTGTATCCCCGGTTAGCAGCGGAGTTGACAAATGCGTCTTTTTCTCACCCAGTTGTCTTGGGTTCAATTCGTTTTCTACTTAACTCCTCTATCATTGCACTAGCAACATTTTTCGTTTATAATTATGGTAGAAGGAGGAATTCAATTCATGTCAAGTTATTCGTTTTTTTTTCTTAGTCAAAAGGTTTTTTTAAAGTAGGGTAATGTTTAATTTTTAAACATGAGAAGTAGTGCGAAATGCCTCCTAGCTTCAAACGAGTAAGAACATAATATTCTCCACCTTCATTTCCCCCTTCTCCTTCCCTTCCCAATACCTTCAGCCTCGCAACATTTCCCAATTGGGGATGCCATAATCTCACTGGATCCGGACGGTTGGTAGCAGATGGGACTCTTGTACGGTATTCATATTTTAAAGTGACATTTTTTCAAAGAAAGTTTAACGATTTTAACTGTATTGATATATGTTTGACGGTATGTTGTGTATTGTGTATACTTACCAATACTTACCAATCGCTTTCGTTAAAGATTGTCGCGGAGATATTAATAAAAGAAGGGTCACCATTTGATTAATTTATTTCTCAACGCGTACAAAATTCAGAAGGTAAATTTATAAACTAGAAGTGATGCAAATGCAAATCAACAAGTTACTAGTATGTTCTACTAAACGACTGATTCAGCAAGAGGCAGAAAATCGAATCAATCTCGTGTTCTGTGGATAACAGAAAGTCGGTCGGTTGTCATTTGATTGAAGGGATACCATATGTAAAAATAAATTTTATGGCTAATAAGTTGCTTGCATATTACAAAAGTATTGACTCTCCAACATGGAAGATTTTCTAGATTCAGCACTGTCTTAAACCTAGCCTTATATATTACAAATTGCAGTTGCAGTGCATCGTAAGGATAACACGGCTTCCTCGATAATCGCAGTCTCAATAATCCAAAATACGCTCGAATGCTTTCAAAAATCACAAATACATTTTCTATTCAGATAAAGGATTTACTATCTGGCCCAGTTTCATCGCTCGCCCGTGTAAAATGTTAAAGTCCCGACTTAAGACGTGTGGTTTGGTTGGACGACATCCTTTGATCAAAAGATAGTCCAATCGTATTAAGATTATTTTATTCGAGGCGGGCACCGGGCACCGGGCACCGGGCACCAAGGGGATAAAAAAACCTCTCCGAATCACGCGTAGCGTTATTAACGTCAGAAACGTGTGAAAAGTTAAATCAATTCAGTCACAGATATTATCCTTATACGACGTCTGCAGATGGCATTGAGTTATTTTAATATCAACATGGATTTGGTTTATTTTTAATACTGCGATGTATGTATTATCATGATGCGGATACATTTTTTTATTAAAAATTTTCGATGTTATAATTTTTTTCCTGGCTTTTTTGCTTATTGTAAAATATAACTAGAAAAATTAGCAGACAACCTCTTTCATATTTTACATTAATTATTTTTTTTATTTGTAGTGAATTTGGAATAGTTAATAAATATTATATAACTAAATAAAAAAATAAATAAAAAAACAACGGTGCCTGAAGGACGTGTGTGATTTTGTTTTTATAAAGTTTCGCAAAAGAAACATTTTTTTTACTAGACATTACTTAGTTTTCTAGCGAAACAGGCTTTTGAAATCACTTACCATCATGTAGAATTCATCGAACATGTTCGTATTAGGATTTTAATATTCTTCTTTATTTCATATATCATGTTATCACTACTTATCTTCCATTAAAAGCATTTGCTTGTGGATGGAATAGGAGTGCACATTAATGCAGTAATTATCAATAGTTAATATTAATATATCGTGTACACTACATTTGAATATGGAACCTTCTCTATGTATAAAAATGAATGTTTGTATGTGTGTCCTCGATTTTCTCGAAAACTTTGTTCTTATTAGTGCCTGGAAGGGTTACAGAGTAGTTTGAATGAAATCCAATATGAAAAACTGTAGCTATAACGTTTTGAAATTAGTACGAAAAAACTTTTTTTTTATCTTTTATGTGAATACCGCGCAAGAGTCTCAACTGCTCCCAAAGGTCTGGAGCCAGTGAGACTATGGCATACCCAATTGGGGAATTTTGTGAGGCTGATGGTAGTGGGGAGGGTAAGGAGAAGGGGAAGAGGAAGGTGGGGAAATACCTGGCTAATCAGATCTGGTCACCAAACACGGCTTAAAGCCATTTCAAGCAACGTCTCAATTCTGAATGGTGGTCTTTCAGCAGGGCGATAGTGAGAGTATCTTCCACTCTGGAACGTGCGCAAATATACCATATATTATTTTTAATTAATTAATTGGAAACAACACAAATTAATTAAATAAAATTTACTTGCACGCGCCGGGATTTGAATCCGCGACCTTCGGATTCGTAGTCGAGAACCTTACCCCTCGACCATGGAGGCCGTCAAAACTTGAACATTGAACCCGCCATGTTGTATTGGGGTTAGTCCATAGATATACCACTCTGGTTAACCACAGATTACATATTCAAAAGAAGAAGGTTTGTTTGGGTAAAATATTTTTAAAATGGAAAACACAAGCTACACACCTACTTAAAAACTTTATTATTTAGATATATATATTTTTTAAAACATTAAGAATGAAATAAAAATTTCAAGTGAATGTTTCTTTGTTTAGAGATAGTAATAGTCGTCACGAGACATTACTTTTGCTGTCAAATCAATTATGGCACCCCAACGACAAGCAAGAATTCACAACTTCATAACTTTATCCCAAAAAAAAAATCCCGAGCAGGGCCGGGCACACATCAGCCATTGGATAAATATGTAGCAGTTGTTCAGAGAAGACCCCCACCATCCCGTATAATTTACATGATAATTAGGTAGATACAGAAGATAATGGAATCCATTGAACAAAATGTTTACAAAAGGTTAAAAGGTTTTTGCTAATTTTGTTTTCCACCAAAATGGCCGCCTTTTCTAGTTTATTTAAATATTTATCGGTCCGCTGCACCCTATACTAATTTATTTATGGCGGAATGATTTGCTATTATGCCGTCGGATAGTAATAAATTAAAATGTTAATTTATTACAAGCCCGAAACGATTGATGACTTTTCAATTTTGATACACCTTTTTGGCTTACCTATATAAAACCTTTACTTTACCTACGTACGTCAGGGTTTTAATTTAAAGGCCCTCCACACTAGCTACCAAATTCAAGAAAAAGTTTTGCCACATCTTATGATTAAATCGAAAATTTAACCTGCAAGTCACCAAAAAAAATCTGTAAAAAAATTCTTAAAATTACATTCAAATGTTTAACGATTTCAGTACACTAAGATGTTCATCATAAGGTGTTTAACGAATATAAATTATTTAATTAAAACATTTTTTTTTGACCTGACCAGTCTCAGCGGCATTTTCAGACTGGTACAATTTGTTCTTAAACTACGGTATATGTATTATCTTTTTGTTATCAGGGGTGGGAAACTATGATTTAATACATATTTAGGATATAGCAATACTAATTCGTAAAATTTATATTATATCGTAGTTTCCCACCCCCGATACCACAAAAATATAAGGAAATTTTGTACCGGTAGGAAGATTGCCAAGATTGACTGAAACTAGTCAGATCAAAAAAAAAATGGAAAAGATTTTTAAATCGTTAATGAATCATTATAACGGAATTCCACAACGAGTAGTCAGTTTCAAAAACAGGAATATAAAATAGAAAATAAAGCATAGAAATCTGTAGACAGTATTGTTTTTTATTACAGAACCGGGTCAGGTTGCAACTGAAGAGATGGAAATAATTGTTAGAATTGAAAGATTTTTATTATAATGAAACGATTATTACCTTAAAACTCTTTAAAATTCATGGAAAAATTACATTTTGATTAGAATTTTTTTGTAATTTTTTCAGTTTTCCATCTTGAATAATTTCCATTTACTTTTTCATCACTTTCACTATTCAATACAGAATCCATTTCACAAATGCAAAATATATAGTGTATTTTTAATTAAAATAGCACACGGTTTCAAATAAACGATCGTCGGGCAACAACTCTGACGAACGTTTATAAAACGTCGAACTCGGGCGGTAGATCAAATATTAGTTAAAAATGGTATCAAGCGTTACAAATATAAAAAAAACCGGCCCTATCTTGTTCCATGACATATAAAAAATAAGTTTTATTTATTATAAATTCTAATTTAACTAAATAACTAACTAAACCTAATTTCGTCTTGTTAATGTTTTGTGGTTTTAATTGCTGAGTTATAAAATATATATGTTGATCATAATTCCAAACAGTGGTGGAGTTAGAACCTCTGACTGGTGACACCCGAGGGCCGGAGGGGCGGAGGGGCCGGCCAGGTAGTTGGGGTAGGTCGCTGGTTTTTTAATGCTCTACAAAATATAATGGGATGTGTCGATGTCTATGGCGATCACAATAATTTAAAATCCCTTTGGGTTTGGATACAGCGGCAGTTAAAAAAATAAGTTATTTTTGTGAAAATCTGAAAAACATACAAACTGTTTATATTACTATGTAATGATATGGACAATAAGCGATCACACTGTAAACGTTGACAAATAGTATTGAATTACAATACAGAAATTTATTTTCGCAACAATTTGTTATGTTTTGAACAAGATTCGAAGGATGGAAGGATATGTATAATTTAGTAGATTTCTTTGTTTTTTAATGGATATTCCCGCGTTTCTCTGTGTTAAACTGGTAAATCCGTGCATCGTCAAGTCGCGTTGTATGTTTGGAACTCATTTTCAAAATACATTGTCCTCGGTATGGTAGAAATCTCTGACCATTAATGACAGCTTTTGGCTGTTAGAAAAAAAGCACATTCGTTTCACCTTGCGTGATATTATCAACTGCTTATGCAGCAAGAGCAACTCTAAAGAGATGCTTTTAATCCACATTTAAATTGTATTTTTATCGTCTAATTCCTTTTGATATTATATCGATATTTTCAAACCATGGTTTTAGGGGCTGTATGTAGATATCGTGTACAAGTGAAACCTGATCAGTGCCCAAAAATACTGATATAGTGGTGTTACCATCATCATTATAATGGGCTCCACAAATTAAATAAGCATAGGCGCTACAGTTTGATTTACCATAGATCCTTGAGGATATATTTAACATAGGTTCTACAGCTTGGTTTATCATAGAATCCTTGAGGACATATTTCACAAATTGGCGGTTTGTAAATTATCGAAGTATTGACATGAAATCATATGGAGTCCTATGGTCTCCTGCTGTCTACCTGCATTTCCTTGCGTCTAAGATGCGGAGTTCAACCGTAAACCAAAGACACATTAAAAAACCATTTACAATGTAACACAACAAAGTATTTTTATAAATATGCGAATAATAAAGTTAAAAAATATATTGTAAATTACAAGAGGTACATGATTACAGTATTGTTAGCATTGAAGCAAGGAAATATAAATACATACATCGGTGCTTTGATGAGTTTTTCTAATAAAGTGGAAATGTTGTCTGAAGGCTAGTGTACTTATTATTAGAAAATACCCAGTAGATTCCAAGAATTCCTATGAACAATTGTTAGCTAGAATCAATTATATCCTTCCCAGAATTGATAATTGGTAGTTATATTATTACAATACCTTTATTTCTATTGAAGCCTAATGGATTATAGAGTTTGCTTACCGACATTCTTAGAAATGAGCCTGGTACTAAACCAATACTAATTTTGACTTGTTAGGATAATATGACATTAAACAAGTAGATTCTCGTTCAAAGTCACTATTTACTTTTTGTTTAATTTTATTTTATAATATTATATTCAAACAATGGATATTTATACCGGTTAAGCTACCGCAAGTAGCTTGTCAGCAGGACTTTAGTTTATATGTTTACATAAAACAATAATTTAATAAAAATAATCATACAAATAGTAACGCGATAAAAGAAAAAAAATTGTGCACGCATGTTGTGATCAGTGTACATAAGTAGAAAAAAGATATTTTTTACATATGAAAAACAGTAGAACAGTTTTGTTATTATGATACAGACTACAATTACACAAAGTCAATTATATTATATTACACAAATATCAAGATATCAGCAAATATCAAACAGGTTGAGAGATACAATAAAGTAGTACAGTTTTGTTACAATGAGAATACTCTTAATATGATTGTAGAAGTTAAATAATTTTAAAGATATCCTCAGATATCAAGAAGATGTATTATATAATCAAAGAGACTTTCATATTTGTTTAGTGAAATAGTGTTATATATTTTATAATTGGATATTATATAATATGTTGTTCCTAATAAAAAAAATTATTTACTCATTGATTTCAGTTTTTATTTAAAAAATCATTATAATTATATGGTCTCTCTCATCTTGTTCATTTCACTTTTTCGGATATCGAGATTTCTACAAAATTTGCCATACATGGTTTTACCACGCATACGCCTCAATATTTCATTGCTATAGCATTCAATCAACTTTCTTTATTCCTCTACCAGTTCTATACCTCACTAAAATATTATATCTATCACAAGTTTTTTAAATGGTTTAATTTTTTTCAAGAAAACGCTGTAACTCAAAAATACGGTCACAGGTAAAACTGTCACTTTATCCTGATGGGTGCCCCGAGGTGGGGGAAAAAAGTCAAAAAGGATCTTAAAAAAATACGGGGGACACTTTTTATGGTTTGATACTTTGGAAATATTTTACAGGCTGTCGCTCCCAGGGCTTCGCCATCCGCCCCCATGGC
Source organism: Halesus radiatus (assembly GCA_022606495.2). Classification (NCBI taxonomy): domain Eukaryota; kingdom Metazoa; phylum Arthropoda; class Insecta; order Trichoptera; family Limnephilidae; genus Halesus; species Halesus radiatus. The sequence continues at coordinate 46,545 of JAHDVE020004840.1, read as the reverse complement.
CGGGTCATTTCTCAAAGCTTGGGTAGCTTTTAATTAATGGGAGCTTCTATTCGATAAACCAATTTTTAATGGCAAACGATTTTAGATACAAAATTTTCACCAACCGTCTTATAACCTGGCCTTAGTGTAGAATGACGAAATTCAACATCATTATTTTAAGCGCATCTACGGATCGAGGTTCTGACAGTCTCCGTAGTTGAGCGATTGCGATCCTTAGCTACGAATCCGGAGGTCACGGGTTCAAATCATTTATTTTAAATAATATATAGCAAATCAAAAAATTGGTATTCACTTTGTGACGTCATTATCAATAAATGAATTAAAAATTACTTTGTATTCACCACTTTATTAATATATACATGTCAGCATGTTTCGAAAGCTATGATTTCCTCATCAGGAATATACAGAATACAAAATACTATATTAGCATTCTGTATATTTCTGGTGAGGAAAGCATCGTTTTCGAAACATATGTATAATTTTTAATTCATTTATTAATATATAGCATATTTTCAGCACGTTCAAGAGTGGAAGATACTCTCAGTACTGATATAGAAAATAATTAAATAGATTTTTTTCCTCGCTACACGACTTATGAGCGTTTTACACCATGCTTCTTTCATACCGATCCCCATATTGAAACAATATCGGGAAAAACCTTTGCGTTACACAATCATTATTTTTATGCCTACGATTTCAAACAGATTTGCAGATATTATGCGATAAAGAGAAATAATATTTGAATAATAAACACGCGTTCACAATCTCTAATAAATATATTCTAGTCTACCCATAATCTTTTAAAAATATTAGGAATATATTCCAAAGTAAACACGCAACATTTTTTTTAAATAATAGTTACTTAAAACAATGTCAGCTGTCAAATAAAGCGCGCCAAATTGTGCGAAAATCGAGACCAAACATAGAACACGTTCTTTTTTTCGTCCCGAATCCATATAAAAAGACGACTCATATGGAAACTGAAACAAAAAAAAGCATCGTGGAAACCACGCATTACAGATGTCGTCCTTAATTGGAAAACAGAAGCAGACTTCGCCCACAGATTAACGGGGTTGACGATCTGAAGTGAGCTGTAGGCTTCAGATAGGTGAGAGCAGTATCGGCAAATCTGGAAAAAATTTAGGAGGTCTATGTCCAATGCCGGACGCCAGGATACCTAAGAAGAAGAAAAGCCGAACTCGATAAACGATAAAAAAATTACAATCGATTCCAATATCATCGTATGGTGCCTTTGGTTTTGAAAATGAAACAGAAGTCACCTATAGATATGATGGGCTGACAACCTACAGACACTGGACTTGTGATGAGTGAAAGACACCAATTATTTGTAAAATTATACACATTTAACCCTAGAATCGAAGCGTTCTTCCTTAGCCCATTAATGGAATCGAGAAGTATATTTTACTCCCACTTTAAATTAGAATTTTTTTCTCTTATCTTAGATTAATCTTTGTCGTTTAAGGTTATAAATATTTCTATCATCATAATAAACATTTTTATTGTTTAAAATGATCAAAAATATGCACTATTCATTCGTTTATTGTGTCTGAGAAGCGATCAGTAAATTTCGCTCAATAGTTCCCACCATGCAATGAAACGTAAAATTTTCTCTAATAATAATAATAACTTACCTACGAGAAAAGGGAGCAACCTGCTACTATGAAGATAAACGCATTGCTGGGGAAAGAAGCACTTCAGTCGGCACTTCGGTGAAAAATTAGTTTGAAATTGGACAGAATAACTTTGAGTCCTCGCTTCCATTCTGCTGTTACGTATTATGTTCAAATTGGAAGCCAAAACACTGTTAAACCAAGGAAGTCTTAACCTGAATTAAAACTCAAACGCGTAATGAATTATTCATTATATAACGCAAAAAAATTGCAGTACCTTCCAATTATGATGATCAGTTTTTCTAACCAAAACTTTGACTCCCAAAATAAACCTTTTACCATTCGTATCTAGTATTATACCTAGAAAAAGGTGGCTCCGATAGAATTCAGCTTCTGCATTGTCCGTCTGTCACAGATAAATTCTCCTCCATCTCCGGGCCGCTTATCTTAAATCATTTCAGTGGGATCGGATCTCCGAGATAATATCCTCCCAGTGACCAGCATCCCATAATGATCCAAATAAGTCATGTGTGTATATGATCAAATCTCAAAAGAGATTCCTGGCATCAAATACCATTTATGACAATACCTCCAGCTCTTGACATTTGATAGCGACATGCTATACTAGTGCCCTCTAGCGGTTCGAGTTATACAAATGAGTTTTTTTTCATTCATTTTAATAGATTTTTTGTGAAATGTATTCTTAATAAATTATAGAAATCGAAAATTCAAAAAAAGTATTAGGTGACCTTGATACGATTTTATTCCTTCTAAGTGGCTTCTAGGGTTGTATTAACATTTAAAGTCTCGCTGGTCACGCACTGTCTTAATTGTTGACATAGAAAAAAAAAAATTACTACAACAACAACACAGTCTGGAAGCATATAGCCCGGGCCGGGTCGTGTAGCATGTTGCCAGCATTTTGACACAGCTACCCGTGTAATCAAATATCATGGACATCAAAATACTGGTAACATGCTACACTACCGCCTCTAGCGGCCCGGGTATAAATCATGAATTTTAAAATCATATGTTGGTCACCTAATACTTATTTTTTTAATTTTTCAATTTTTATATATTTTTTTTAAGAATGTATTTCGCAGAAAATCTATTAAAATGCATGGAAAGACCCACTTCACCAACTCAGGCCGCTAGAGGGCGCTTTTTTGGCATGTTGCCATCTCAATGTATGATAAATTTCGAGAGCTGCGCGTATTAGTATTTCTATGGTATTTTCTAACATTCTCTTTTTTACTATTAATCACGCGTACGGAGTCATACAGATAAACCGAGGTTTAAATGTGATTCACGGAAGCGGAACGTGGAATAAGTCTCACGCCTCTGTTTCTGCATTACACCGCGGTATTTTTATGGTTTACCTTCATGTAACACCTTCAAAAGGGTAAGCAACAAAGTAAAATGGATGTAAAACCTTCACCCCATTATTTAAAATATCTTGAAAATTAAACAGAAAATCGGGTGTTAACCCAGAAAGAACTTTCGGTGAGCACTGTCGTCTTGAAATTTGTACAGTTCTTTCTCTTAAAAATAGCGAACGCAACTTTTTGTGGCTAGTGTTGTAATTTTTTTCGTGAATGATGTTTAAAATAAATTACGACGCTAAATTGTGTGTTATACTTCTCGATTGTTCAACTTGAAAAAATAAGGTTGAAACTGGCAAAGCTGGGCTGTAACTACTAGTGAAATCATAAAATACATGGTATTGCAAAGTGAATTTTCACCATTAAAATATATTTTCCTTTACGCACTTCAGGAGAAACATCACAAAACTCCGCTATAGAAGCTCAGTTTAATTCTTATTGGCATTAAAACATTGCGTGTTATATAATCGATACGCATTCAAAGAAAATATCTAGACAATAATGAGGTTGATTTTTTGCAAATTAATATTTACAATAATTTGTGTCCGCCATTATTAACCCTTTATGTAACAGAATGCTGAAGGTTGAAAATAAAACCTTTTTATACAAATGTTTTAATTGGGGTATAATTAGACAAAATGTATTTTTTGAGTGTGGATCTTTTTATTAAAGTAAGGCCAAAATTCCTAGGTTTCAACCAAAACCGGCCGATAAATGTATAAATTTAATAAAGTGGTTTAAAAAAAAGATTTTTTTCATTTAAGAAAAATATCTCTCCTACAGGTTGGATGACTAATACATGGCGTTCATTAGCAAAGCACAATTTCTCTAAAATAATTACGGGTAACGAAAAACAAGGTCAGTTAGACATAATGCAATGTGGTTTAAGTAGTTTTAAACAAAGATTTTTTTTTCATTTAAGTATGTCAAACCACAAAGTGATTACTTCCTTCGATAATTATATTATTACTTTTGCGCGATTACTTATTTTTCTTTTTTATATATTTTGTCCCTAGCCTATCGGAATGCAGTACTTTGCATTATTGTAAACATTTCTTTGCCTCGTAAATCACTTTGGATTAAATTTTTATTCATTTTGGTATCATTTTCGATCGAAGACAAGTGGAAAATATAATGACCAACAACCTTCAAAGGGTTAAAAGAGAAACACCAATTTCTTAAGTTGTATCAAAATACCTATAATGATTATTCCTCAATTTATGAATGGCGTAGTTCCCCAGTCTCCGGATTGTGGGGCATCTGTGTACATTCGCAAAGTATGATAACCGTGAAAGTTCTAAAAATACCTTATTATTTTCGAAAATTAAAAATAATGGGTTCTGAGAACGACATCAACTACCTCCCGCTTGGTCCATATGAGATGAGGTCGGAACAGAAATAGCAATAAAACCCCAAACTTTCATCCCCTAACGTTAGAATATACGAGGTCAGGCGGTGGGAAGGTTGGACCAAAGACGCCAGAATCCAATCGCAGTAATTCAAAACTGCGCGAGTTCAATTTTTCATCTTACTCCATTTATTACTACGGTGGGGCAGACGCTACAAATAAATTATGTTATGTTGTGTGCAGCAAGATTTATGCCAAAGTTAGTCTCGCGCTGAAACTTTACTACGTGTGAGATGCTTGATAATGAATTCTAATTTTTACTTGTAATTTTTTTTCAAAATGTAATCGTATTATAAACCGTCAATAATAATTATATTATGGAGCATGCAATTTAACTAACCATCTATCACTATTTGAATGGTTTATTACTTTTTTTAAGATTTCCTAACACGATAAATGTTTATAAAACTGTAATATTCAGTACGTCCTGCGCGTTGGTAACATTCAACTGGTATCTAATATATTAGTAAACGACGTAGCATAAATATATCGTCAGTGATAAAGAAAAGATAATAATACTACAATATATATTATAATAATTGAAAAAAATTATGTCCTTTCGACTTAGTAAATCCTAAGAATGGTCACAGTACCGCAGACGTCCTGGAGTAACAAACTATCGATTCTGGAAGATCTTGGCATCCGTGAATAAGATATCAACTGGATAAGAATTATTTTGTTTGACTTTTGGGTTATTGAACCGAGTTTTCAGATGCCGTGATGATGGAAAAAGTGCGTCACGGCTCATCTAGTGAATCCTGAATTATTTTACACTCGTTTGTAAAACGAAAATTGTATGAATTGTTTTTGTGTTTAATTCGTAGAACTCCATTTAATTTTAAAAAATAATTTAATGTAAATCAAATTTAATAATGTTATGATTAAGTTCTTTTAGTTTTTTTTATTATTGTTACAGCTATGTCGGCGTTTAAGACAATTCGAAGGCCTTAAACGCCGAAACAGCTGTCACAATAATAAAAAACGAAAAATACTTTCAGAACTTAACAATAACATTATTAATTTTTTTTTAAAAGATAATTGTTACCTATGGAAATATGTTATAAACCATTAAACTTCCTCCCGCTAGATTTATTTAGTATGACAAATAGTAAATACTCGTACATTGGCATGCACAGTTCTCCGTGCAACACAGGGCCTTGAGGAGTCGAATAACCTGATATGGAGAAATCCTCACAGAATTTCTCACCGATGTCTTAATAAGAACACGATTTATGTCATTCACAATTTAGATTTTGCTGACACAAGCATTAATTTTTCAAGTCAGTGCCTTTTAAATGACCCCTTACAATTTGGTCTAAAGAATGAGCACGTCGGCTTTCTTAACTGCATGTTTGTACGCCTGTGTGGAAATAAAGCCTTGCCTTGAACATTGAACGGGGAGTATCATCAATCAATTAGGAAAAACGTGTGGAAAACCTCCAGGAAATTTCGCCACATTTCGCCGAAGTCGCTCGAAGACGTGGGTAATTCTGATTCAAGCAATACTTCCTATACTCGTATCTCCGGCGGCCGCAGTTACGCTCGTGCCCTCGTCCAATTGATACTATCAACTCTGATATTGTTCAATAGGTCGTTTTAAGTTTAAAGACCTCCATACTAACGGCAAAATTCCTGTAAAAGAATTACTAATTCAGATGTTCATTCGAAGATCGAAAAACAATTTGCAAAAAATATGATTTACCTCGTGTCATTTTCATTCATGTAATTTATTTTATTTTATTTTATTATTTAATAGCCCAGAGGGCTTTTACATATAAAAACATTATTTTTAAATAACATAAAAAATACACACGAATATGAAGAAACAGAAAAAATAAATAATGCAATATTCACATAGTCAATACTAACATTAATAAAAAATAGGTAAATAATGTAAAAAGTTGTGGTTAAGAATAATTTATAAACCAGATAGAAATAATTCGTTAATCCTTTTTTTGAAATTTGCCAACATCAGACTACATTGTGTTTATTGCCGGAAACCCAGGCGTGTATTGACATATACCTTGATACAGATACTGTACTTTACACGCCTCACTAGACGATGTCTCTTCTGACAGGGGTAAATATGTATATATAGAGGATTTCCTAGAAACATACATAAAATAAAATTTAAAATACATACAAACTATCCAAATAAAAAATAAAGTACTTAAAATTACCTGAAAAGATGTTTTTGAGAATACGTAAAAAAACATTATTTAAAAATACGTAATTGAATATATTTAATTCTTTTTTTTAATATGCTGATCTATCTGTATGTGCCGAATTATTCTATAATATATAATCGTAAGTTGTTTCAATCTGAGGGATTTGCCTTCGTTGAAAGCGTTCGTCTCGCAGTACTGCCTGCGTTCTGTTATTTATTTTATTTTTAAGTGATAATATTTTTTTTACTGGAGTTCCCTTGTTGAAACACCGATTGCAGTATTTTACTAGTCGCTAATACTGTATTTTGATTACTGAAATTTATGATATCAGAAAAATGGATCCTTCTGTTCCCGAAAGACAAGTATTATTGATCTGGTTTTCCGATGTTTTTCTGATTTTCACAAGATTTCTTTTATTCTTGCAAAAAAATAAGAAAAAAATTACTAAAATGGTGGCATTTAATTTTTTTTTTTAATGTTTATGAATAAATTTTCTCTGACGATTTAAAATGTGAATATTTATTTCCCGCCAAAACGACATGTTCGTTTTTGTTCGTGAATATGGCATCACGCCGACCAACGTCAGTGACAGCCATCTTACCAACCAGTGGCGTTATCTATCTATTCGCATATTAAATATATTAATTCTGAAACCATTGTAAATATATCGTAATGCTGGTAGTAACCCAATTATTGAAAATACTGTTGTTAACCTTGATATTACAACTACGAAGGAAAATCCTAGAATAAACACATTTTCGATCTTTATTTACAAACCTTTTATTATATAAAATAATGTTTACAATAAAAACAACTAAAATCGATATTTAAAATGATTTTTGAAACAGATTGATATATAAAGTAATATTAAAAATAAATTCAAAAGTACCATATAAGTCAAGTTTTGTAAAATCATCCTATAACAATACTGAAAAACATAATCTAATTAAAATCATGGTTTGTTACCCCTGACACCCAAAATTGTACATAAACCATAGTTTAAACATTAATTGTACAAGTGTACAATTGTACAAAGATAGCCGTCAAAGGCTGAAACCGGTCACGGTTAAAAAAAAGTAGAATGAAGTTAAAAAGTTTATTTTATTTAATCATGACAACCTTTTAATAGGAACCGCAGCGCGGTCTGTTTCATGCAAAACTTAATTTTGGATTTGAGGACATAATACTCACCTAAACCTAGTGATATTTTTTTCATCAAAAGTATAGTAAATATCTAGTACGGATTAGAAGTAATTTATTTATTTTATTGTGAAATATAGGCCATTAAAGGAATTGATTTTTCGCGATTTTAGAGGCACCTTTAACAATTATTTGGGGACTACCTGTGATTTAAAAAAAAGTTTTACCCCATCTGCTTTGAAAATAAATATATATTTTTTAATATTTAAATAAGCATTATGATGGACTTTAAATTAAACTATTAACGACCATTTTACGTTGGAACACAAATTTTCCGTATACAATTTAAAATATCGGCCCGAATAAACTTTTTTTTCAGGTTTTGTTTTTATATGTTTATTTACGTAATCGTACTAACATATAGCAAATGTGATTTTTTTTAAATACCGCAAATAATTTTCTAAGTTTCCTCTAAAATTATGAAAACTGTTTTTTTTTATGAGACACACTTAATAATTTAAAACAAAAATTAATAAAATACTTCTCATCCATACTAGATATTTACTAAACATTTAAAAATATATATATCACTCAGATTTGATGGGTATTTTGGCCTCAAATCCAAAATTAAGTTATGTATGAAACAGTCAGCGAAACCGTTCCACTTAAGTAATATTAATTAACGAAATTTGTTTTGATTTTAATGTTGATAGGTTTATGGAGACGGAAGTTCATCCCTATACAAATTTTCGCTTACATGCAATTTACAACCCTCTATATTAGAAGTAAAAAGATAAAATTTTCACAGATTTCCGTAACTAAGGAATGTTTTCTTGTTGGTACATATTGCCGACATCTTTTTTAAAAATTTGCAAATAGCATGGCTTGCGATGGTTTAATAATTTAATGTAATATCTTACAAGTCTAAATGTTGTTAAAACTAATTCCTATGGATTGCTTTTGAGATTTGTCACTTCGCTCAACCTCAGTCGAATCAACAAAGATACGTATGTGTTTATTTTAGCGATGACTCCCTGCTATAAATAGACTGGTTTGACAATGATAAATGTCAACAATGTATGACCGTTAATGCGTAAAAGCTGATCGAAATGTAATTAATCAAACACTGAAACAGGCCGATAATCTGCGGTTAACGGAAACTGCTTTATGTCCAAATTTAAAAAATTTGCTAATAAGAGATCAAAGTTACGGGGCTTCATTTTTAAAACACGTTCTACTAGGTAATTATTATTACGCATGAGAGCTGTTCCGCCTTCCGAAAGCATTATCGGACTGGTTATTATTAATTTTTTTAAAACTTTAAATTAAAATGGAGTGGAATAAATTACTGTTCATCTTTACGTATTACTTAAACTCAGTGACGGTTCGTGATTTTCTTAACTGGGGGTTCAGAAATTCAAAAGAAAATATTCTGCTTCATCAAAATATACTTGCTGATGTTGTCCTTCGGCGAATGGTCGAATGCAGCGGCAGTCACAACATTTTAAAAAAAGTTGGTGGGAAGGGTACTATGATAACTAGTGACTTGAGACAATACAGAGGCCGTCGAAACTCTCCTAACTTAGGAATATAACATCTTATCTAAAAAATAATTTAATTTTAAATACGAAAACAAAAGTATGCATTCGTTTTACAAATGCCATTTAAAATCAAATGGTTATAGAAATACAGAAACAAGAATAAAAAAACATTTAACTTGCATCCTTATTATTCAAAGTTCAACTGGCCGGCAAAGTGACCGATGGGGTCATCTCGGTGACACTCGTCAAACTTCCGAGATCACATGTCTTCAAACATTCTTTCTTATCGTTGGGCACAAACGAATGTCTAATGATTCGACCTATGTTATTTAATTTCGTCGTCGGGATTGCGTTGTTGCGTGAAGTATTTGCTTGGGGTCATGAGCCCATATGTGCTGAATGGATTCAGCACAGCCCCTTTTGGAAAATCGGGTTGCTCTTCGACCGTAGTATTCGGTCGCGTGAATTTTAAACCCGGAATTTTAACGGGGCGCTCTTTATAATTTACTTAATGTTGCTCAAAATTCCTTTAGCAATGCTTAGTGATTAGGATTGAATATCTAAAAAGAAAAAAAATCTTCCTCTTTCCATTCTCGGCCCCATCGTCCTGTTCCATTACCCTCATATATAATAATTTAAATCGGTTTTATTTTCTCATATTTTTAATGAGAGTTCACTCCACAAAAGCTCTTTAGATAAAACCACACTGCTTTAACTACTGTGTTTTCCAGACTTTTTCACTGTAAAATGCATCAGCGGTTATATTCCTGTTAAAAATAACGCTTTCTGAATACAGTGACCTCGCTTCACTTTGCAACTATCGGCAAGTAATAGATTTTTTTTTTATAATTCTGCTGCTAGAAATAGGCAGTAAAAACTTACACGTTATAGTCTTCCCAACACAGCCCGTGTTCTGGAGTTCCGCTTCTATTGGCTTGAATATCAACAACTTAAGCAACTTTGTGGTAGATAAACGGTGTTCCTATTTCCCTGTGTATTTTACAAGGGTACAAAAAATGCAGAGGATGTGTTGTGTTAATTCCTTAAAAATCTATGCATGAAGATGACATTCGAGGTGTTTGGATTGTTTAACCCCATTATTGCAATTGGAACAATTTCCACCCTTCAGACTGATGCCCAGTATTGCACCCATGCTGGTAACCAGCGGAGTGAACCTAGTTTTTCATCAGGGTAGGCAGTAAGAAAATAGCGAAAGTTTTCGCTGAGAATGTCTAAACTGCTGGCTTTAGCCGGTGTTCGTTAGGATTACCCGCGACATCAAATAATAACCTCCTCATTTATGCATACCTATTATACGGACACATACAAGACAATTACTGAAAACATATGTTGGTATTATTATATAAACTCTATGATATTGTCTATGACTACTTCTATAGGATTGTCTTTATAACCTCTTCCTGGCAAGCACTTGTGAATCGATTGTCAACTAAAGTGGTTAATAAATGACATTGCGTCTTGCGTGTTGCGTGTGACATAAACGTGTTCTTATTAAACACCACAATAGAACAACATAATTTTTTTTGTACAGTTGTAGTGCTAATTAATGGAAGTACCAATAGATGGCACTGATTGCTACATTAGTGATTTGTACCGAAAGGCACGTCTTTTTCAACACTAACACAAACGATTTTTCTCTTGAACGCGTATTGCGCACACATATATAGTTTTGTGTATAGTACAGTCAACATTTAAATATAACATGTTCATCATTTTGCATACTTAGTTACTGCTTTTAACACGTTACAGTCTGTGAAGCGCGTGCGGTGTAGTGATTCGCAACTGCAACTTCTCGCGTATTTTTGAAGCAGTAGTACATTGATTTCTTGAAATAATTTTGTAAATTTTAATATCATTTATGCTGTGTATATAAGTAAGGTAGGGCAGGCAGCACCTAGTACTTATGTGCCTATATAGATTGCACGCGTCTGCCAGTGATGTCAGTTTCGACGCGATGAAATCTAGCGTCTTTCTTTATTACTTTTTCCAATCATCTTCCCTGGATATTCAGTAAGGTAATCTCGTACTCCCTGCGATGCGACTAAAAAACAAAAAGTCTTCAGAATAAATAGCTGTTGTGTATTTTGCATCATTAAAAGTTGGAGAAACTGAAAGCAGACCTGTAATGTATGTTTTGAAGTCACTGGGTGCGGTGTCTCCCTCTACTGCGAATTCCATTGGTCATTATATGGATTATCTATATCAGACCGAGATACGATCACAATTCAATTTACAATTTAATGAGAGTACTTGACGTTGGTCAGATTTTTTTAAAAACTATCCTTATTCATTGCTTTAAAAACAAGCATGTGTTTTACGAAAATAAGCTTAAGATTTAGGCGTAAAGTTTTACAAAAAGAATTACAAAATCCACCACTCTTTTCCACCTTTGCTCATCGAACTTTTAGATACGTTACCACAAAAATATACAACATGCTCCCAGAAAATATTAAACAGAGTCTAACACAGAAAGCGTTACAAAGTGTTAAAATTTTGATTTTCTCCAATGAGCGAGCCTTTACTGGTGCCCTCACTTGTCAGTTATATTATATTATTATATTATATTATATTATATTATTATATTATATTATTATATTATATTACTATTATATTATGCAAAACCTTGTTGTGTTTGTATTTTATGTATTCAAGCAATATAGGTAAACTTAAATAATAAATTGCCATATAGGAACTTATATTCTATATTTTTTGAGTAAACCATAGACAAAATGCGAGAAATAATTTACTAAAAATTCTGCCTCAAGTTCGCCTAGTGAAGCAAATTTTACACAACTTTAAATATATTATATTATGCTATTTCTTTCTATCCGTTCTTATATTTATTTTTTTCTTTTTTCTATAAGATACTGATATTATATATTTAAAAAAGGGTGTCAAATTATTGTAACATTGTGCAAATTCTTTTTTTTAACATTGTGCAAATTCTTTTTTTTTGACGGCCTCCATGGTCGAGGGGTAAGGCTCTCGACTACGAATCCGAAGGTCGCGGGTTCAAATCCCGGCGTGCGCAAGCAATTTTTATTTAATTAATTTGTGTTGTTTCACAATTAATTAATTTAAAAATAATATATGTTATATTTGCGCACGTTCCAGAGTGGAAGATACTCTCAGTATCGCCCTGGTGAAAGACCACCATTCAGAATTAAAACGTTGCTTGAAATGGCTTTTAGCTGTGTTTGGTGACCAGATCTGAATAGCCAGGTATTCCAAACCTTCCTCTTCCTCTTCCCCTTCTCCTTCCCCTCCCCAATACCTTCAGCCTCACAACATTCCCCAATTGGGAATGCCATAGTCTCACTGGCTCCAGACGGTTGGGAGCAGTTGGGACTCTTGTGAGGTATTCATATAAAAAAAAAAAATGTAACCAATGCATGAAGTAGTGTGTATATTATATTCCTGTTAATTTTTTTTAAAGAAATAAATAAATTACAATTACAATGATTACGGTGCTACAACTACGGGATTGGCCTCAACAAATTTTCTCTATCGACTCTATTCGCCAGCCATTCGCATGCAGTCCTAAAATTGTGCCATCGTTCTCGAATCTTATCCCACGCCGTTAGTTCACTCTTTCCCTCAAATTGCTTCTGGATCGCTTTCACTGGGTCATCAACTTGTTGTCCTGTTTTTTTCAGAATTATCTCCACATGGCCAGACCATCGCAGTCTACAAGACCTAATCTTAAAATGGTTTCAAGACTTAGATACGATACTTGTTCATAAAATCCATCTGTATTTCCCTTCTACGTCTTCCACCGATCTTCCCATGGATTATCAGTTAAGTAATCTTTACAATCGCAACTCATCACCATCATGAGATTTTGCCTCCTTTACAAATACTCTCCGTCTGCTGTTTCTAAATCACGCAATCAGTTCACATTTTCCTTGGTCTAATAAACTTCTGGTTCGCTTCCTCTGGATCATCTGTCGTATTATTTGAATTTGTTCCGCAACGCAATCATCAATGCCGAATCTCACGACTGTTTAGAACGAAGATAAGATAGTTATTCATAAAAATGTGTTCTGCATCACGCACAGTTGTACGACCATCCCTACGTGTTCCTAGTCAAGTCTGTTTGTCTGCTGGAAGGCCGGGAGTGCGGGAATGCCGGGAGCCGGCGTGGCGGCAGCCCGAACGCCTGTAAGCGACGCGGCAGGTCGCCCGGGCCATAAAGCAACTTGCGTAAACATGTAAGCCACCCGCGCTCATTCCGTGTACACTATGAGAGTAATTAAATTTTATCAGAATATGAATCCGGCGGTTTACTTAGGACTCGCATAAGACAACATATTATCCCCCATGTGTGGATCCGGCAGGGCTGTAACAAGACATCTGCGATATCGAATATCCTTTATCGTCGTTAAAACTGTCTAAATAATCTACCCGTAATCAAATTATCCTTATTCGATTTATCACTATAATCAAATAAACCTAAAATCATAATTTGTGGGAAAGCTGAACTCATTTCCGGGTTCACATTATTTCTCCATCATCTTTTTCCGACAGGCTTTGAAGCATGCAGTGCTACTCTAGGGCTTTTCTAAGTCTTCAGTAAACACGGGCTGGCTTATGTGTTCCCAGAAAGTCACTGCATGTATGCAACAGTTCATCAGTTTTCCATATAAGACCATTTACATAGGCACATCATGGGAAAATCAACAAAAGGATATAGATTTCTGGGTGGTTCGTGAATCTCGAATACTTTAGCTGGATAATAAGGAACAATCACATACTAAATTAATTTTTCATTTATTGAAGAAAAAATAAATAACTGTTCATCATAGGTAAATACATATTTGATAGTAATATTTTCGCCTGTACACCAAGAATATTCTGGCTGAAGAACCTTTAAGGAATTGTGCAGTAATACGACTGTATTGTAAATAGTCAAAATTGCCACCCTTCGGTAGAAGAAAAACAAACAATAATAAAAATAAAATGATACTAGTCCCTTCTAGTAAAACTGCCCAAAAACATGAAAGTGCGTAGATACGTAGTAGAATCCTACATAATGGACATAAAATTGCCAAAACAGAGAATGCTCTATCCAGAAAAAGCTTTTTTTCTAGTCTGGTGTTGTCAGAACATTCCCATCCCAGTTCCCATTATCCATAAGCATTTATTTTTATCACTTAACTACGCGCCAGTACATTCTTTCCGGTTCTCAAATTCAGATCCCATGTGCCTTTGCCACCCTTCAAAATGCCGTTCTAAGCCTAAAGGACAATATAACCCTGCTTTAGCCCCATTGTGTAGGTTCAGCACCAACTTTACATAACTTCGGACTAGCCCGGCTTCCGCTGTACACAAACGATTAAACCAAACGTAACGCAAACGCGATAGGCGAAATGTGGAAACGGCATTTTCGGCTAAATGAAAATATGGTTCAACGTCTTACTATTTATGTTTATTCAATGCTAACAGCGTGTACACAATAAGTTCATTATTACCGTAACAAAATCAGCATCCAAAATTACTTCACCTATCCTAATATTGAAAAAGGCAGTCGAGAGCGTCCTTTGATTAAACACATGAGAATAATAATATGATATTATGAAGAAGATGAAAAATAATTTATAATTTAGTTAAAGTGATTAAAGGGGAGAGGGAAGTCGGAGATGGATTATGTGTTAATTCCAAATAATGATAAAATTTTCACTCGATACGATAAACATAACGGCTTTCATGGTCGAGGGGTGAGGCCCCCGACTACGAAACGGAAGGTGGCGGATTCAAATCCCGGCGTGTCCAAGTAAATTTTATTTAATTAATTTGTGATTTTTCGCAATTAATTCATTTAAAAATAATATATAGTATATTTGCGCATATTCCAGAGTGGAAGATACCCTCAGTATCGCCCTGGTGAAAGACCTCCATTCAGAATTGAAACGTTGCTTGAAATGGATCTGAATAGCCGGGTATTTCCCCACCTTACTCTTCCCCTTCTCCTTGCCCTCCACAATACTTTCAGCCTCACAACATTCCCCAATTGGGGATGCCATAGTCTCACTGACTCCAGACGTTTGGGAGCAGTTGGGACTCTTGTGCAGTATTCATAAAAAAAAATTAAATAGAAAAATATTTCTTACGTTTTTTATTTTATTTTATTTATTTACATAGACTATATATTTATCAAAATCAAATCAGAAATAAAATCCTTTTCTGATCGTCCTATTTTTGTTTTAATAATTATTTTTGAATGCTGAAAAAAGAAGTAGAATGGGATATATTTTCATATTTTCGTAAACATTAATTATAATATTCTTTTATGCGAATTACAAAACTTTTCTTAAGGCGATGCAATGGGGAAGTATAAGTAAATCATGTGTTTATGGTTTGAAAATTTGACGGCCTAGAAATATCATAGATGATTTAATTAAATACTGCAAGTAGAACACATCTTGGACCTTTAGTTTAACTGGGCATCTGAAAAGTATCAGACCTAAAAAAAATATTTAATCTGCAAAATCTCCTTCTTACGAACCCTTTTTCCGATATCTTCGTATTGTTCACTGTGGTAAATTAAGTTTTCTTAGAATATGACCTAAAACATTTTAATAATTGTGCCTGAGCTTTGCAAACTAACATAAAACACGCATTTTGGTAATTTTTTTTTGAGTACATCGAAACATGCGATCGGTTTTAAGCGGGAATTTCAACCTTTTCGCCGCTTGCATGAGGATTGCTTGATTTCCTTCGAATTTTGGGAAGTGGATCGAAATAAGTTTATTAAAAAAATGTACCGGAAAGGGATGGAATTTTTTAAAAATTATTTTCGTATTTTGTAAAGCATCCGCAAGGACGTTCAAGAAAAGTATATATGAAAAAAAAAATATTATATTTATCGAACTACGTAATAATATTACCATTATTTCGAACTAATGAATAACCCCTCTCCTCCTTAAATGAACTTAGTTAATTCACGCCGTAAATCGTAAATACTGTCTCCTCTGTCTACTTCTGAGCGGAAACGGCGTGATTATCAACTCATATCTACGCCATACTCTTCTGCGTATTTTAATTTGTACGGCGTGGAAAAACAATGCCTTCGGTGAAATGTGGTGATACAACTGTCGCCAACTATTTTATTTTTTTGGTTTCCCAAGAAAGCTCTTGAGGTTGGTTTATGCAACCACAAAGCAATTTCATCCCAATGATGTATTAGAGCTTTACCTGGAAAGCATTTCTATATAAAATTTTCCGTTAAAAAATTACATTTCTAAAAAATATATTTAATGTTTTTTTTTTCCAAAAAACTCGTAAAATATCGTTTAACGTATTAACAACTAACAACGCAACATTCCTTCTTTCTAGATTGCACACTTTTTTTAATGTGAATACCGCACAAGAGTCCCCATTGCTCCCTGCAAACCTGAGCCAATGAGACTATGTCATTGCCAATTGGGGTATGTTACGGGGCTGGAGGGTATTGGATGGGGAAAGAGATGGGAAAGAGGATTATGGGGAAATACCTGGCTATTCAGACCTCGTCACAAAACACGGCTAAACCCATTCCGAGCAACGTTTCTATTTTGAATGGTGGTTTTTCAACAGTAGAGGTTACCCACCACTTTCCCACCCCGGTATAAGTACCTTATAGTTACTCCTTCAGGGTGCACGTCAAGGACTGTATTTTTTTAATTAAACGAATCTGTTATTTTTAAAGGACTCTAAACCATCAAGTGTCCCTGCACAGCTTTCGCATAGACGGAGGTTCATCACAAACGCATATAAAATTGGTTAGTACAGGTACTGACGAGGACAAAATATAGCCCTTAGTGGCTCCTTATGTCGATAACCGGAGTAATCCAAAATGGAATGCGGGAGTGTACCAACAAACCTATAAATAAATAAACAAGAAACACAAAAACACAATATATCCAGAACAGACCATCGCCACGAAACCAGGGCAGTCCCTCCAGAGTAGTGCAAAGCGATTTCCTGCTTCCGTCACTCTTCCCAGTGAAGCATTTCACCAGTCACCCAGAGTATCCTTTAAGAGGAGTGTATCTGGGAGGTGGAGTGAGAAACACCTGAAGACTCTAGGGATATAGAGGGAATCCAGATGACCGGGAGCATTCCGGTTTTTCACCAGAGCGATACTGAGAGTATCTACTACTCTGGAACGTGCCGCAAGCATACTATATTACAGTGGAGTGCAGTCCATAAAGGCTCAAGAGCTGTGCTTTCATTAAAAAATAATTCATAAAAAGAAATTAAATTGTATTTTAAAAAATAGTACAAATATCTGCAACAAAATGTATTTTTCGTGAATTTGGTAAGGAAGTTAATACGGTCATTTATCCAGTTGACCACATCAATCAGTGTAAGATGGGAATAAAATTTCCATTTTCAAATATTCAGCACACAATTCTGTGTTAATTTTGTAATGTAATTTTGTTTAGTTTTAGGTGAAATTTACCCCGATGAAGCTTGATATAGGCGAAACAGGTTGGTGTTGATTGAAAAATAAATTAGTGGTTGAAAACAAAGGGTTTCTTTTATTTTATAAATATGACAAACCACAAATTAATTGCTTTTTGCCGAAATTCAAACCCAGAATCTCCAGATTCGTATTCGAAGACCTCACCCCTAGACCACGAAGCCCATGTACAAACACGAAAAGAAAAATACCACGACGGCTGCAATATTTTCCTTTAATAAAAAATATTATTTTAATATAAAAAGCACGAAAGATCTTCTGCAATGTTCTTCGCGAAATGAGAATTTACTTTAGCTACCCTTATATCATCTACTCGTCGGCTTTGATAATGAAAAATAAAGACACCCGTATTTTTAAAGCGTAGGTAAGGTAAGTATATCAGTATCAAAGAATTTCCATTCGCGTTCGGTAACAATTCCCCGTGTTTGTTAGTGATGTGAATACGGAGGCTTCCCTTAATAGCCCATTATAATACCCCACCAAGATATCAAGATAAGACCTGCCTTAACCAGGATCTAATGATTAGAGGAATTGCGCAATATCTTCGGTGGATAGTAATAATGCTCGGGAAGGGGTAAATTACTTATAGAAATTGTCTATCCTGCTTCGATTAAATTAAAATCACGTAAAAAATTGAGAACTTATACTTGCCATGAGAAATTTTTTTGTTTCGTATAATTTTTTAAAAAATTTAATGTAAATCAAATTTTATAATGTTATTATTAGGTTCTGCAAATATCTTTAGTTGTTATTATTGTGACAGCTGTTTCGGCGTTTAAGGCCGTTTAGAAAAATTAAATGGAGTTCTACGAATTAAACACAAAAACAATTAATTCATATAATTTTGTTATGAAAATGTTTCATCTGGAAAATACAAAAAAAAAATAATTTTTAACTGAAAATGAGAAATGTTTAATTTGAATTTTAGAACCTGAATGTTACATACGAGTACACCTATGTATTCCGTACCCATATCACAACCGAAATTTTATTGTTTTATAATAAGGAACTTTTTCCAATTTTTTTTTTTTTTTTTTTCAATGCGTTTCAAACTTATATTCAAAAGTAGTTTTCATAGTTAAAATCATTTTCAAAATTTAATTTTTTTACGCTACAGAAATGTGCATTGTGAATTAAAACTCTTAAAAACAAAATTATTTAAAAATATGGCGAATTTATAATCAATTTTTGTTTTCCATATTGTATTTGATAAGGAACTTTTACATTAATCTATTTAGTTGACCCAACAATCAGCGGAAATAATAATAAAATTGTCATTTTCAAACGTGCAATGCATAACAAATCATTCCCCAACATGATAGACCATAGACAGGCTACCTTTGGTGTTCACGTCAATATCAACGACTAAATTAAGCATATTTGGTTGACGTGAACTGTTGTTCGTTCATTGGCGATCTGCATTCGTGCTCGAGAACGATAGGTTACCGACATCATCGATAAAATCTTTATCGATGCGCATATGCTAGAAGGCTTGAGCAACAATTGTTTCGTAAAAGTGGGATTAATGAAACTGATTTGCAAACTTATCAAAAGTGAACTGTTTTTTTTTAAATTTATTTATTCATGTATTCAATCTCGAAGTAACATAAGGGTTATGGTACTGAGCCTCTCTCACTGGGAAAACATGTGTTAAGAGCAGGCAAAAAATAACAGGTTTTTTTATAATATCTATCGTAACGTCTCCCCCGACTGCACACATCTTTGTATATCTATGACGCAAATCTAAGAAATGTATTTCATATTGACTTATGCTTTTTTTCTATTCTGATTTCCTTCGCGAAATCAGCTTAGCTTCCCTGGGACAGGACGGGGAGGTCGGTTCTCCGTCGAAGAAAATGTTTATGTTTCCAGGAGCCCCGGGTGATATTTCCCGCTGCTGTCTGAGGATGTGATATTTTCCCCAATGTCAATATGAAAAGAAAAGCAAGCAGAACAAATACATTACCTTCTGATGAGTGAAGCATGCGATCAAACATGGCGCTCATTTCCCCCTAGACTTTGTAAATCTTTTTCCAATATATCTCTGCTTTTATGTGCTCCGGATCGGCGAACATAATGCTTTCGTCAATTAGTCGGGATCAACTAAATTTGCCAAGGTTTAATAATGCGTTTTTACGGGTTATTGTGGTAAAATAAATAGCGAACCTCCTCTAAATATACAAGTTGGAAATAGATTTTTTTACTGTCAAAAGCTACGCGTATGTCTCATCAGAAGAATTAGTATAGTATAATAGTCTACAGCAGAATTATTTATTAAAAACTCATATAATTTTTGGAGAGAGTAAAGTATAATAAATAAGTGGTATAAATTTTACCATTTACAAGTTTCCACTCGGGTATTATGTGTGGGAGAATCTAATGATTTAGAAGAAAACAAAATTAAATTAAAAAGATAATTATACAAAATAAAGAGGAAGTTTAAATTTAAAAGATACGTGCACTTTTTTGTTTGTTTTTGTTTTATTTCAGTTATTTGTACATTTATGTTTAAAAAATAACTAATTATAACTTGTATACTATTACATATAGATAATGATAATTTAAAAACTAATTATTTTTTTCTTGTTTAACTGAATGTGCTTTTTACAATCTATTTTAAATTTATTAATCGGTGCAATTTTGGTTGGGTCCGGCAGAGCATTATAGTATTTCATCCCCTTATAAAATATGCTGTTTTCCGTATTAGCTTCGCTCTTTTTCGGTAGCCTAATTTCCTTGCACGTTCTTGTATTATGTCTGTAAATGTCCATGTTATAAATAATTTTGTTGGAGAAATATGTTGGTAATAAGTTGTTTCTGATTTTGTGTATAAAAAACAATATGTTCAATGTCACTATTTGTTTCACTGTTAGCCAATTCAATTCCTCTAACATTTTAAGATTTTTCGCGATTTTGGAGGCATCTTTAACAATTATTTAGGGGCTAACGGTGATTAAAAAAAAAAAGTTTTAACCCATCTGCTTTGAAAGTATAATGAAATGTACAATTAATTTTATTTTTAAAATATTAAAATAAGCATTATGGTGGACTTTAAATTAAATTAAAAACGACCAATTTTCGGTGGAACACAAATTTGCCATACAGAATTTAAAATATCGACCCGAAAAAACCTTTTTTTTTAATGTTTTATTTTTATATTTTTATTTATGTAATCATACTTACATATCAAATGTGATTTTTATTTTAAAGTACGATAAACCCGCAAATAATTTTCTAAGCTGCCTCTAAAATTATAAAAATTGATTTTTTATGACACATACTTAAAAAATTAAAACAAAAATAAATCGCCGGTGTGACTTTATGAAGTGTGGTGCAGAGTTAAAGATGTCAAATTATGAGTTGTGCGTATTATATAGGTAGCAGGGGCGTGCATTGCTCTATCACAAAGGTAGGCTTTGTGTAGTTTTTCAAGTTCAGGTATGAATTGTGCATTTTGTATTTGAAAATTACCGTTTTATTATCATCTTCCGTTGATTGTTGTGTCCAATTGAATAAATGTCCTTACAAGTTGGCACCTATTTCTTACAAGTCGCATTTTTCTATTATCTTTTATTTTCTCTATGTGGTTCGTTGTTTTCTTTGGAGCAGGCGCAGCTTTTCAGCCTTTGTGGATTGCATGCCACTGGTCGTCGACAAACTATTGTTTTTTTGTTGGGAATCTGCGGTCCTGCTTGGGAACGATGACAAGTTGCCGATATTAGCGATAAAAACTTTATCAATATGCTTGTTCTAGGCGGCTGGATGTTTATCCATTATTAACGTATAACTCATTTCCCAGGCGTCTCTAATAAAGGACTTCGGTTAAAAATATGATGGCTAAAAACCTATATATTCATACAAACACCCATTCTGAATATTTAAGTTTTATTCAGTTTATATAGTTTTATTGTGCGTCAATAAGACAAAGAAGATTTGAGGGCCCTATGGATCAGTCCCCCGCCGCTCCACCCTTTTAAGAGTATTCTGTGTTATTTATCCTAAAAATATATGGATAATAATTCATTGTCTTAGCTTAATTACATTCTTGAATATAATGGAAACAATCACTCTTATCATTTGTATTAGCGTTTTGCAATATATCGTAAGGAATAAATACAGTTAGCTTCTTTTTTTTCAATTCAACATGTATGAAAACATAGACCAAGCCGTATTTAGTTTTGATAATTTAACTGCATCTCTTTATATGGTCTATTAATAATGTGTAATGCCTGTCCAAAAAGGGAAAATATATTTTTTTTTAAATAAACTTCATAGAATAGATGTAATAATATAAGAATAATATAAGAATAGGAAGTAATATTTGGACAGCAAATTTAATTACAGTAAATTTTGTAGTGATTTTTCACAAAAAGGGGGCTATAAAAATCATCCTATTATTATTATTATTAAAGTTTATGAACGTCATTTAAAAGTGATTTTAAAAAATCTCATCAAAACGCTGTTTCATTGATACCATTGGAACGACGTTACGTGGTTGTTCGCGCGAAAATTCGTTTTGAGTAAATTCATCCCTCGCAACCCTATGACGCTTGTGTGATGTCATGGTCATCTCTACTTAACGCTCGAATTCGGACTGTTTTACTGTTTAAAAAAAAATCTGTTTTTGCACAAATAAATGTCTATATCTGTAATGTATAATAATTTACGGTGGAAACATCAATAAAACTATTATTGCATTTAAAAAAAACCTTTGTCGGTGGAATCCTTTACTTTCCAAGTGGAATTCATTTCCCAGCCGTCTCGCATTGCATCTCGTCGTAATAATTCCATCAGTTTTCTATTTGGGAACGAGCTGCTGCCTTTCATAGCCCGTAGCATTGTCACTACTCACTGCACGGTGCGGGATAGATATTTTCAATTTGTACCGTCGAATGATCCCCATTGAGGCAATAACGCCGGCATATTTGAAACAAAAGAGTCCCGCGCGCGCGCCTCAGACGGTGTCGGGGGAAATAACAGGGAAACTTGTTTCCTGTCAACATCGCAGATACGTATTAAAGTACCCACACACCTCCTGCGCATTCTGTGTTCCTGGTACCTGTAAATTATTATACAATTTACTTTTTTATAACATTAATCTTTACTTTTACACCTGCATGCTAGGAGAATCAAAATTAAGTTGCTTGTATTATTTATAGGTCGTGCAATTATAGTTCGCCCAAACGACACACACTTAGGATTGTTTATTGGTACATACTTGTACGTATTATATTACATAATGTGTACGCTTCCGATAGCGATGTCCTTCCGAAACGTCAATGAGAAATAGCCGTTTGTCTAACTGTTAGTTTTTAACGAAGCAGGGACAACAAATGTGTAGATACGTTATTGGATTTTGAATATACAAAAAGATTTTGTAGTTTTTCGTAAAGATTTGCAGTCTGTTCTTTTTATTATATTTAAAAATAACAGTTTTTTCCAAATTTATTTTACAAGTCGAATAAAAAGTTGTAACCTACAGTATGTATGCAAGTAATGCATATGTGTGAGTGCCTATGTTTGTGTCAACTCTCGCTGCGATACCAATACCCCTTGCATCAAAATGATAGTGATTTGATGTTTGCCTTTCACTTTCAAATAATTGGGAAACTTAAATCACAGATAGTAACATATAAAACCCATACCTCCGGCGCAGTTTGCACCCTTCGTAGCTACAAAAAAAACATAAAAAATAAAATATAGCGCGATAACTTCAGTATTCCAAAACTCACGTTCGAAATTAAGTAGGTAACATAAAATAATTACATTTACCTAGAAAACGTAGGTGGATAAAACTTCAATTTTCAAACGATGGTTACGGTGGAGTTCGCCGCTATAAGGGTTTTAAAGTGTTCAATAAACTCTGTCTGCGCCAGTAAGTCCTCGATCTGCCCAAGGTTGTACATCTTTGACTTTTTAATGTATTGAATTCGTCGAGAAAATTTTGACCTAGATGGGTGATCGTTACTCAAACTAGATAAAAACATTATCGTTGTTAACACTGATTATATTTAGGGAATAGGAACCCAGTCCAATTATTATTTTTTTAATGAATAATCTCGTTCAAAATTAAATTCCAGTAAATATTAGTTTTTTCTAAAGTTACTTTTCATGGTTTAATTAATTTTCGAAGTTTCAATTTTCAAAGCCCGCCAAAATGCTCCAAATCTATGACCGGTCGGTTTTGATCAGTTTTGAGGTTAAAATGTCAAATATCAAAACAAGGATGAGCTTTACCGTACATAATTTTATATTCTATTCATCGTAAACCATAATTAAACATAAGTAACAATGGTATGTACTTTTTTAGAAACTATAAATCTAAGAATCATAATAGTATTGATAATTAACATTATCATAATATCCGTATCGATAATTGGTTTGCTCATAAATACTCCAATTTCTTCATCAATAATAGTTTTTTTTATTTTTTTTTATATTGAACAACAATTATAGAACTTAAAGTCACCCAAATTAACTTTAAATTTAGACAAAGTTAAAAAAATATAAATCTAAATCTAAAAATAAATATGTCCATACTAATCCAAAAACAGAATGCGCACGTGACGTCAGATGTTCCAATTGCAATGGTACCAACATAACACGGTATTTTGATGAGATGATTTTTATTCACTTTTAAATAAGGATTTTTAAATTCTACGTATGATTATTTATAACTTACAACGTCATAGTAATTATAAATCTACTCCTACAAAAATTTTTTTTCATGTGCATATTTTTATTGTTATATTTATTATGTTATGTTTCTGTAAAACATCTAATAAGGCATAATAAGGGTTTGCTGTTTTATAAACACTTATATTATATAATTATATAATTAAAAATACACTTTGTACACACCACTTTTGTTAAAATATATAAATATTTCTATACGCATATTATAAACTGTTCATGTTTTACAACGTCATAGGAACTTTAAATCTACTGCCTTTATTACCCACCTATTGCGCTGAAACTAGCTACTTACGTAGTATCTACCTTCTCACTTCTTTTATACTTATGTTATTATATTATGCACTAAACTACTTCTTTTACTCTTTTGTACAACCTGCTGTTATAATGTAACCACAGTTTAAACTATTATTCATGCGATAATTACGCTGTAACTACATACTGTTATATTGTACCTACTTACTTGTTTTACACTTTATTTATTATTTTATGTGTACATTATTGTACTCCCTTGTAAAACTATGTGATAAATGTATCACCATGTAAAAGCCTTCTAGGCGTGAATAAATAAATAAAATAAATAAATAATTTTTTTTTTTTTTTTATATATTTATTTCTTGCTAAAGCAATCCCGATGAGTTTCAAAACTCATTTTAGGCAATGATAATAATGAAAGTTATGTATTCAGAATCGGCGTTTGCTTATCTATATGAATATAGAGTTCCTTTAATTTTTCGTTGTTAAACAATACGATAACGTAAATAAACAATTAGCGAGCCACGAGATTTATTGAAGATTCTCGATCATGCATCAAGTAATCCCAATCACCGAGATTACAACGTATATGCAAATAAACTCCCGAGTTGCCGGCAATGAAATAAAATGACAGCAAATTTGCGACAGCTTCCTAGAAATCAACTTCATGTTTGCTATCACAAAGGATCACGGATAATTTAGTCCCAGAAAATCGACATTATACTCCACACACCAAGATAACGGAGGACTTAGAAACAGAAATATTTGTTTGTAGATGCTGTGATTTCCATATTAATTGAACACAATTCAAATATAAAAACGACCACAAATAGTGATGAGCAAAGATAACATAATGTTTATAAGGATATCAGCAAAGTATTATAATATTCTGTAGATGTATGGGTAATTGAACACTTTCCAAAGCGATAAAAAGAAAAAGCGTTAAGATGGGAACAAAATAACAACGATGGATGAAAATCAATAGATTCCTTTGGCGAGTTGTTTATCTTTTTCAAAAAGGACGTTGCTCTCGGAAAACCAAACTAGTCCATGAATATTTCATGACTTGGACTAAGTACCTGCCAACTTTTCTGACACTTTCATAATATTTCATGATGAGACATGAATTGTTTTTTCAGTCTTTGCAAATATTTCGTATTCATCAACGGCACATTCTAGAAATGTTTATAGACGAAAACTAACGCTTGAACTTACGATTTTCAGGTATAGTGTAATTTTACAGGAGAAGTTTTTATTTTGTTTCTAATGGGTTTTTCATAAATTGAAATGTTTACAGGTGGAGTTTTTATTTTGTATCTAATGGGTTTTTCATAAATTGAAATGTTTACAGGTGGAGTTTTTATTTTGTATCTAATGGGTTTTTCATAAATTGAAATGTTTACAGGTGGAGTTTTTATTTTGTATCTAATGGGTTTTTCATAAATTGAAATGTTTACAGGTGGAGTTTTTATTTTGTATGTAATGTGTTTTTCATAAATTGAAATGTTTACAGGTGGCGTTTTTATTTTGTATCTAATGGGTTTTTCATAAATTTAAATGTTTACAGTTCCATCATATATATATCCATAAAAATCCATCATATATATCGATAAAAACACCTAATGTTTGTGGGTAACTTCTTTTACCCTTCCTTGACGGTGCTGTCAACAGATTTGACATGTTTCTAATTATTTCAATATCTCTGTAAATATACTAAACTCAGGGATTTCATATTTTGGGTATTCCTCGGCAATACATTTTTTTTTAAACTGGATAAAATAATTTAAATATGTAAGTATTAATCGAACGCAAAAGAAAAAAATGTTTTAGCAAAAATTTGTTAATGTATATATATATATACTCGTACGTATGGCTGCGTGCGTTGATAACTTGGTGAATGGTGCGGTAGTGAGCGAGAGGGGTACGGGATTTCACTCACCGTGCCACAAAACGGTCATCAGTAGTAGCCAGTGGTCTGTCGGCCGAAATGGACATATGCGTTTTACGCGTTTCCGATGATTTTTCCTCGTTTTCAGCACTTATACACAATATTTTACTTACATGGATGATAATATATACTATTCATAGAATAATTAATATAAGTAATAAATGTAAACTATTACTTATATTAATCCAACATAAAAATTACAAAATTCTAAATATATACCCTGTACACTGAGTGTACAGCACCGTAACTCGAGGGATTTTCTAACACCGTGAGGGAATATCTTCTTTTTCTGTCCTACTATTTAAACTTCTTTTTTTTCGTATTAGTATTCCACCTGACTCCGTAAATGATTTTCAATTATTGATTACCAATTACATCATAATCCATTACCTTTCACCGTTATCAACCAATTTAACTGTAAAAAAAAATTGCACAAAGTTTTTCAAAATATTTTTTTTAATATGTAAAAAAAGTGTGGAGTGGCTGATTCTGCTATAGGAGGGGGCTTCTGTAGTATCCTGCCTGGAGTATCGATGCCTGGAGTCCCAGACACGAGTAGGATAAGGGGAAAAAGAGTTATTTATCTATGTGTATTTTTTAAAGAAAGACAAACATTTCCGAGCTACGAAAAACCTGATGCGATGAGTCCCAGATCCGAATAAGACTAGAGAACAAGATGTATGCATGCATGTATATTTTTAAGGAGAGACAAACATTGCCGGGCTATGAGTAACCTAACAATATTCGAATTCCCCATACTCTCATCATCATAAGCGTAAATGTCGCTTGTGTGATGATTGAGGAAATGCAAAGGATTTAACTCGCGACGACTTTGTGGGAACCCGACGCTTCGAACCATTCGTCTACTAGCCAGTATATTGCGTCACGTCTTATTTTTATACGGAAAAGTGATTATTTCAAATATTTATTGATCATAATCGAATTAACATTACGACCTAAAAATAGCAGCGATGACCTAAACGTACTAGATAGAAAAGGTTATGCAAATTTAAGATTTAAAAAAAACTGATGTAAAATGAATCCCTAAGGTATGAAAGTCTAGACGGAAAAACTATTTCATGAACACACCAATAAAACAAACATGAAAATCGAAGATGACTGCTGTATCATGTCATGTTAAAAATGTATGGAAATTATTTTCGTTTTTTTTTTGGTTTTTCACTTTTTAAAGAACGTGGGTAAGAATTTTGCGGGTGTCGCCATTCGGGTCTTACCGTGGATTTGTAGATGTGGCAACCCCGGGAGATAGAGACGGAAATAGGAGGAAACTCATCGCTTTGTCTTTTTCACACGTTATAAATTATTCATGAGGCCGCGAGAGGGTTCGGGGCGCAGGGGAATGTGGGGAGGACGTGCTTATATCTACAAATACGCCGCCGAACAAGAAACGCAGAAGATAAAGATGGGTTCTGGGAAATCAACGAGACACATTTAACCTGCGCAACAAATAATATGAAAACGTTAAATAGATATCAGATTCTTCCGCAATCTGAAAACTCAATGAAAAATATTTTGTCTTTAACCATATCTATATATAGATAAAAAAAAAAAAAAACAACGATTCTGAATATGGTGTTTTTTCTTCAATAGATTAATAGTTATTTGGTGGACTCATTATTAATTAATTAATAAGAATCACTTTATTCAGACGACTGTTTTTAATATATAAATATCAACATGTTTCAAAAGCGATACGAATAGTGGTGTAAACAACGTAATACTTTTTTGTGTAAATTCGGCACCCGCAACTAGAGATTGCAATCCAGATTATCCGGATCAAACTCGAAATTCGTGGAAAAAATCTTCTTACTTTAAAATATTATTAAAATAAGCTGTAAGGGTTCGTGACCTATCTATTTGAGAATTCGATCGGATATTAAAAATGTGGAAAAAAGATTCTTTTATATTTAAAAAAATGCTATGTTGCTCTTTTGACCAATGAATGTAGTAGATTATAAAAAAGCGTTTAAAATACGAAAATCACAATTAACTTTTTTATATTTAAAAAAAAATATCATTTTCAGTAATTAACCTATTTAAATAACAACTTAAAACACGATAATCACAGAAAATAAACTGTTTACAATATACTTTTCTGCACAAATTTGTTGTTAACAAATCTTCATATAGCTGCGCACACTTGCAGATTCCGACGGATTTCACGCTTGGCACGGTTTCCCGCCGAGCTCTACGAGAACAACAACGTATGAACTATTTCTTAGGACAGATAGACCCATAGATGCTACATTTGTAACGCACCACAATATATGAAATTAATTTCGAACTCGTTCTCAGGCAGTATTACCTATACGGACGGGTTGATTTTTAGCATCGAATTTGAATGGCGTGCTTTTTAAAGTGTGGTAATATTATGATACTTTTTTTTTTTTGGTTTATTATCATTGCCATTTAAAATAAGTTACTTGCAACGCAACGTCATATGGAATGAACACGTCCAGCGGGCTAATAGAGATGCAGTACGTACTTAACATGTAGGTATACATTCCTAAAATATAGAAAAGTTATTTTCTAATAATAAGGTTATTAACCCAATAATCTAATGTTCCCATTGTCCATAAATACAAGATTTAGTACGAATAACTATGCTTATTATTTAGCCAGAAAAATATTAAGCATAAGAAAGAAAAAAAATAATACGTAAGAAAGAGAAAGAATATAAATAATAGAATAATAATAGAGTGGAATTTAAAAAATATATATATTTATTAGTTACCCTCTTAACATATTCTAATATTTCAGAAAAAAACTTTTTTGTGTTTTTTTCTTCATATATATATTGAAGATCGGAATTGTGGGGGAATAATTGTGGATTTGAAGAAATGATGGATTGAGGATTTAGCGGAAAGTTGTCTAATTGTCTGTAGAGTATCATACTTGAACAAAATTTTAATTAATGTTTTTTGTGCTTTTCTAGTTGCACATTCCAAAGTTGACGGAAGGGTGTGAATGTGAATGAAGCGAGGAGTCTGTGCCAATATGGAGTTGTGTAGCGGTCTATCCTCTGTGCTACATCTCCGAGGAAACGGCGTGATAGTTGGTTTATAAGACATCCCAATAATACGTATCAGAAAAACCTTATATTATGACGTAGGGTGTAAGTTCTTCGAAATGTAATTTACATCTTAGATTTTTTTTAACGACGTGATTTGACAACAAGAAAAGTGAAAAACAATCTAAAACGTTATATTTAAGGAAAGTACTACAGAAAAGAGAATCAACAGAGGTGTTTTAAAAGGTCGGGGGAAGAAGCCAAATTTAGCAAGGTGAGGAGTGAACCTGGAGGCATGTCCTTTTCAGTGATTTGCCAATAAATATATCCCAACATTATGCAGGCAACTCGCATTGCACCGCATAGTATTAGTACTTAATCGTCGAAAAGCAAATATTGCTAATGATTAAGTCGTCATTTTTACAACTGTGTGGAATTTATCGCTAATATTCTTCCTGTAGCTGCTACCGTGCCAACATCCAAAACTCACCCAAACCGCCAATTTAAGTAAAACAGCAATAGATAACAAAAAACGTTCGGCTTGATTACATAACTAGAATATTTTGTTAGAGTATTTAGTTTGACCCTTTTAGAAATGTTTATTAATTTACTTACCGCAGGAAACGATGACATTAATGCTTTCGAGTCGTCGTCATTTCAGTTTGACAAGATTGTTTCACAAAACTGTTAAGAATTATATTGAATAAGCTTAAAATTAAGTAAAATAACGATTTCCTGTGAAATTTAATGAGATATTTGTGATTATTCTCTCTCTCTTACTTCTATTTTGACACCATTTTAATGCGTAAGAATGCTTTATACCGTAAAATCGTAATGATAATCATTAGACGGCAATCGAAGTGCGAATGATAGCGGAGTTTATTTAAAAAATGCGCGACCCGGGCTGGTGGTAATATGGATCCCACGTGACATTTGCCTCCACGTCAAAATGGTACGGGTAAACTTTACTTTGAGCGTGTCGGAAAGTACCTATTCTTAAGTATTTTCTAGCAATGAAAAAGGTGACTCAAGATATTGGAATAAATATACAACTTCAGACACAAAATGCAAAATTTTGAAAACTTAAGATCGTTTTCTTCTAGTTGCCAGAACTCTGCATAAGATAACGCAACAGAGAAAGACGCCCGGATGAAATCTCTCTGGATTTGGGAATAATTTCATTGCAGCCTCTCCCTCCGACCCCATAGCCCAGTGTACACTGTATCTGTACCTACTCCGCCAGAGTCTACCCTTACGATCGGGAAATGAGTGCACTTTAGCGGTGATTGCAGGAAACACGATTGTTTCTCTCGGTAATGGCGAGCAAACACGGGGCCCGCTGTGTCAACAGAGATATATAATATCACCAGGTATTGCAGGTATGATGAAGCCTTATATTGTTTCTCTAAGGATGAAACGGAATACAGGAGTAGGGGTGCGATAGGTTATTCTCATTATGCTTAGAAGAACTGCTCTACTCTAATACGCAAAATTTTAAATTCATAAAAATATTCAAAGGCGGTTTCTTTAAAAATACCCACAGAATTCATTTTTCTTGGAAAGGGATTCAGCAATTTTTTTTTTAATTTCCAGAAATTAAATTGAATAATGTTGTTATTAAGTTCTGCAACTATTTTCGTTTTCATTATTGTGACAGCTGCTTCGGCGTTCACGGCCATTATCTAGTTGTATTTAGGTCACATTACGACGACTAACTTATCTGATTTTATTTACCCCCTAATTTTTGTTGTTGTGCGAAATGATTTGTTAATATTTTCGATGAACACCGATTTACTCAGAAAAAAATGTGATAATTAAAATTCCTTATTCTGTGAGGTACTTACAGTGGAATTCTGTTTTCCCCACTTTTAATGGTAGCAGATTTATTCTTAATCGTTTTATAATGACAATAATGCTATTAAGGCAATGATTTTAAACGTGTCGTAAATCCGTAAATTATTTTGAAGAATTGTATTGTTTTGATTTTCTGAAAATACAAAGAAGTGATGAATAGATAATATTTCCTATTTTATTTATAAACGTTATATTAGGGTCATTTTTTGAACCCCGAAACAGCTGTCACAATAAAAAAAACTGTAATATTGCAGAACTTGCAGAAATGAAAAAAAAAACTAATTGGAGTTTTACGAAATAAACCAGTGGCGGTACATGGTCTTTTAATTTGGGGGTTCTATCAAAAATTCACCAAAAGATATTATAATTCATCCAAATGTACTTGTTATCCTTGGCGAACCATTGAATATAGCGGCAGTCACTTAAAGTCAATTTAAATAAAGTTGGTGGTAGTGATACTATAATACCTAGAAACTTGAGACAATACGGGGTCTGTTGACACTTAAAAGGATTGAATTTTTAATTTTTAAAAAAATAATAAAATTAAGCAATATAATCTATTTGTTTTAATAGTAGATTTACAAATGTCATTAAAAGGAACGGCTTCGTGGCCTGTTTCATACATAACTTAATTTTGGAATTGTGTAATAATAATAATAATTGGATGATTTGTATAGTGCCGTTTTTTGTGAAAAATCACCTCAAGGGCGCTGAAAATACCCATCCAAACAGAATGATATATTATTTGCGGGTTATCACATTTGATATGTAAATATGATTACGTCAATAAAAATATAATATATGATGCTGTGTGGAGGGTCTTTTAGAGGATAGGAAGGAGGGTCTTGAAGAGACCCATGTTGTAGGATGGAGGAAACACAGACGCCGGCAGATCATTCCATAGCCGAGCTATTGAACACAAAAACGAGTCGTAGAAGCGATCCGTTCTCATGTGACAAATGCAAATGTATATGTATGTTATAATGCTAGTCTTATGTTCTCATTTTTTATGGAGTTCAATGCACAATCGCTCTTTAGAAAAAAACCGCCAGTGAATTAAACACAATAATAATTAATAATTAAGGATTCAGTAGGTATATATGTTTTTTTAAATTCTTCTATTTTATCTATACATTACGGTAAGTATGAATCGGGAGACATATTCCTTTGAAAACCACACGGCAATGATAAAGTAAATCGAATAACAACACTGGTCTTTGTATTGTGTCAAATGTACGATTTCCAAAGAAAGCTTATAAAGGGGGATTTTTTTTAAAGTTTTAATTCCGGCAAGACTGGTTGGATGGTGTAATTACCAATATGCCAATCGTCATCCTTGCATAATCCTAACACTTTCAAAACACTGTATTTCACAAATCGGTGAAATAATACAAACGACAACTTTCAAAATATGCCGCTGGGTTTTAGTTTGCGTTATACTCATGTCTAAAAAATATTTATTTATTTATTTACGCCCAAATTGGACTTTTCACATTTTACTTTTTTATCAGTACAGTACGCACATGTTATTTAATAATGCAGAAATGTTAATATAAATTCAAATAAAAAATTAACAAAGAAAGTAAAATTTAAAAAAAAAACTAATCGTATGTACAATATTATAAAAAATGGTAGAGAAAAAGTATAAATAATCGGAAGCAAATGAAGTTAGTATTTTGGAGATTTTTCAATGATAAATTGAATGATCAACATTAAATTCCCAAAATATTTTTAACGATTCCTTCGTAGCCAGTAAGTTATAATAAAATAATTATCTAATTATCATAATTAAAAAATTATCAAAATCAGAGCAGAGGTAGGTAATTTATTCAATTAGACTGGTTCTACTTGCCGAAATAAATTAAAAAAACATATGTTTATATTTTGTCGACAATATCTTTGTAATTATTACCTTAATTATGTATACGGCGAACGGGACTATACAATTGCGGTACAGTGTTGTTGTCACAATTATAAGGTACATAATGCCTCGATGTTGATGTACGTTGTACATGAAAAGAAATCGTATATAAAAGTTCAGGGCTGTCAATAATTGAATTTATAAATATATATAAACAAGTTAAGTCTATAATTATTCTACTTTCTGATAATTTTAATAAATTGAGGTGACATACAAGATAATCATAATTTTTACATTCCCTCTATTTTTTTTAAATTCTTTCTATGTTGTAAGGTAATGAGTAACATAACTTGGTGCCCACGGATTTGAATTGTATTCTATTTGACTCCTAACTAATGATATGTACATTTCTTTATGGCGTAATGTTATTAAATTGGCTACATATTCTCGATATAAAACCCAGGTGAAACATAATAAAAAACAGTAATTATTAAACATTAATTATGAAACACTAGTATGTATTGATTAACTTGGCGGGTTTGCGAAAAGCCGACGTAGCTTAACGGTAGAGCATCTGACCGGCAATCGGAAGGGTGCAGGTTCGAGTCCTGTCGGCGACATTTATCTTTTCTCGCAAGGTTTTATCAATTTGGATGAGTGTTTCAGGCTAATAATTATTGTTTATAAAAATAATTGTTACCCTTTGCGCTATGCACAAAAATCTTGTCTTAAAAACTTTAGTTTATCAATTAATAAGGAAAAAATATAATTTACCATTCAGCAATTGTAATATCATATTGAATTTGAATTTAACGAGATGTTTCGATATACGATATCGCGCCACAAATTCAGAATCCTCCCAAACAAGCATAATGTATAATTATTTACGCGTGGTCGAAATATATTCCTTTTCACTGAATACGAGTACATTCGAAATAAATTGTAAGTAACGTTGAAGCGAGCAATTCCGTCAAAAGAACTATCAAATGTATCAAAATCAACTATCGTTTTTCGGAAAGTAAGAGCTAAAGTTAGAAGTGACCTGAAACAGACAGTTAAATTGATTGAAAATGCATTTTGGGTAAATTTAACTTTAGCAATCCGTTTAACTCTTACTTTTCCTATAGCATGCGTTGAAACTGGCGGCCATAGGTAAAGTCGCAAGTAGGAGATACTTAATTGATTATATTTTTTGGTATGCTGTACAAAATAAAAAAAATGTTAACTGTCGGTTTTCCGAAAATTAATAAATAAATATGCTCGCAGTATTGTAGATATGCATCTCAGGTGTGAAACCCGGGTTATGCAGTACACAAAAACAGAATTGAAAGCACGTAAAATAGATTTTTAAGGTATCTAAATTTATTCTCTTTTTAGTCCATGTTGACTCCGCATGGTTTTTTAATATGACGACATTAATAAAATTAATAATTAATATTAATTCATTTTTAAACAGTGGTGTAAAGAAAATAATTCGTATTCATTTTATTAATAATGATTCCACAAAATAACTACACTATTGAATAAAATAAAGACATTTACTTGCCGAAGAAATGTAGCGGATTCAGTAATGTTATTTAAAATTGCACATAACTTACTTGATAGCTCTGATCTTTTTCAACGTCGATCAATCCATATAGCAGACAGTTACTTACTTCTCATCTCGCTCATTGCAAGACCAGCTCTAAATAAAGCTTCTTCATCTCCAGATCCAGAAATTCATTTAACTTATATTATGAACACATTGACAAATTTAACAGTATATATAAAACGAAAATCCATTACACAACCGCACTCAAACTAGATCACTCTAACTACCTTCTTACCTATTCCCGACCATCGTCTCTCTTTTCTAATCCTATTTTCCCCTCCACCCTCCCACCACCCATCGACATAGAGAATGTAACTAAAAGTTCACTTATATTGACATACTTTATCCATAATATTTACTATCGGTAGTGAAAATTTTATAACTCACATAATTTACTAACTTTATTATTATTGGTATACGATATGTTAATTATTATAAGATTTGCTATTAATTTACTTAAAAAGCAATACAATAACAATAAATAAACAAACAAAATATGTAATCGTTGAACAACATATTATTAACAAATCTCAATGAACTAAAATAAAAAAAGGTAACAGGCACAATCGGGACTCAACCCAGGACCTCTGTTTTATCGGGACAACGCTCTCCAATTCACCTATTTATTTTGCGTCGTTTTTATCGATCTCATATTTCAATTTAAGAATTATTAATATTATCCTCAATTAATTATTCCCATATTTATTGGCTGCTCTCTTTTAATATGATTTCGAAGTTCTATCAAAATATATTTGCAATCTGAATAATGTAATACAAAATATAAATAAACAGAGCGTTTATAAATTATGGAAGTATGATCCATGATGATCGCCGCTTCCAAAGCTCATTAATGGAAAAGTTGAGTCGCTTTTAGACAAACCACATTCAAAATATAATAAAAAAGAAACTTTGAGATTGGTTAGTACTTTTCCTAGAAACCGACCGTTTTCGAGACAAACAGTTATTATTGATTGCAACGGCTTACAAAGTAACAACTTTGAGTGAACTTTTTCATATTTCCCTTTTCAATACTGTGCTCAACAAATTATTTCATAGTGCTTTCACACAAACGAAGTACTGAATTTCTCAAGTCTAAACACAAAGACATTCATATTATTAGCACGAATCACTAATAAGTATTTTGTACAAGAGCGAGTTTAGAATCTTTTTTGTAGACACTCCACGTAATTATTTGTTGAAAAACACACAAAATTTGTACGTTTATAATACCTTTTTTGTATTGTATTATGATGTTCATATAATAAAATCTCTCTACTGATATATCCCAGTATTCCATTCCGAAAAGCTTTTATTCAAATTCATTTTATAATTCGTACCGAGGAATAAATAATGAAAATCGTTTGATATAAGAAATAATTTTTATATCCTAATAACTGTTGAAGATACTGGCGGAAAATGCAAATTTTGTAAACGCCTCTAACTAAAACGGAATCCAAAGATAAAATTAACATATTCGAAGAATTTGGAGTGTCTTTCGGGGCGCTCTAACTGGTAATGGAGCAATTCTTTAATTGAAGTGTCACTAGAGGTAAGGTAGTCTTCTTGCCATTTGCAATCTGGGCAGTCGGAACTGTCAGGGACGGATCTCACAGATTAATACCATTTTATTAGAGGAACCATTATAAACGTGCACCATTTTTGTTTTGATCACTAAATACGATAACACAAAGCAATGGATCGACTAAATAATATTTGGGAAACGAAAATACAAATAAACGGTAAAACTCTATTGCCAAAAAAAATATTTAATGGATTTTGACAATTACCAAGTCAGATGTATTAGAAAGATGCACAAAGAAAGGGGCTATTGGCAACCTGGCAATTAAAAAAAAATCGTTTAGCATGATGTCCTAATGAATGATCTGGGTATAGAAAGAGACTCATGCTTTAGGAGACGGGAAACACTCCGCAAGTCTCCAAGTCGTTCCACAGTTGAACAGTCGAGAACACAAAAAAGAGTCGAAAATGAACCATGCGAAAAATATCAATGATTATATAATATGGAGATTGAGCTACATTTCAGGAGAAAATGTTTTTTTTAGGTCACGTCAAGTGAAGCATTGGACTATGTGAATATTGGTCTCTCTTTCTGGGTTAAAACTTTAATCCCTTCATCGGAACTAATGGGAATTCTGTATCTTTAAAAGAATATTTTAAAAAGAAAGCCAACAGGCCTATATTACCAATGATGATTTCATTGGGAGTATCGCAGGGCTGTGTTCTCAGACCTCTATACGTATACCTTAACAATCTGTTAGAGGATATTAAGTTTTCTAATCTAAGATTATTGGTGTTTATGTTATATTGTGGCACATAACCAAATGATGTATATACTACCACACTTAGCGCAGCCTACAAAAACTAACCTAAGCATTATAAGAATCACCATTCAAAAATATTTGATTTGAATATTAATAGGAATGGAGCCGTCAGCGGGGCCAAATTGTCGTTATTTAAAAAAAAAATTATTTCTCCTGTAATAAAAACATAAATATTCCTCTATCATCCCAATAGTGCTTCTGTGTATTTATTTGAGAAGTTGAGTCCATTGCAATGCTGTTAGTTAATCCGCCCCTGGCCGGGGGTGGTTCCGGAGATGCCCTTGGGACGAGCCACCCCTTCAAAGACGCCAAAGAAGCCTTAAGTGTATCCTAGCTGAATTATTTTTAGAGGGAATGACATCCACATCCAGAATAAGAAGCAGGGATGTTTTGAATATTTCCACTTCCTTTTTAAATTGCCTCGAGATTTTTCAGGTTTATGTTTCAAATGAAATATTTTTATTACGAAGATAAAGTACCCCGGTTTCATTCCAAAAATATTAAGATTTTCTCGAGAACTGTGGTTCGAAATACTTGATTGATATGAGAATGATTTTATACGAAACATTAAAAAAAACTGTAATAAACTTTCCTAGTTTGTTGTTGCAACAATCGGGGTGAATGTGATTTTTTTTGCACAACTGTTAGTCAGCATCGAAATATAAAGGCCGAAAATGGCAAATATTCTATGAAAATACCAAATCTTCAACGGGAATACAAACTCGTACCATTTAACTATCACTTCAGTCAAATCACGGTCTAATTAAATTCTTCGGTATCAAAATCACTAATCATTAAGATTCTCTTGATTTCATCTATTACGCCCAGCCCACAGCCCAGTAATCTCAAACTGTACGTATCTGTGTATTTTTTAGACTGTTTCTCCTATCTAAGGTTGGCTATTATGAAAGAAATTCTCTACCTCCAAACTTCAGGCGGAATGCATTCATATCAATCACTTAAGTGCCGTTTAATGACATCTTCCGCTTCATTGTTAATTGATAATTATTTTTTCTTAGTTAGAATAAAGACTGTTCTTATATTTTGCAAACATTTAAATAACATTTTGTAACAAAAACATGAGAATAAAACAAAGTTCCTAAAATCTGTTTTCGTGATCACGTATTCAATGAATCCGGATTAAGTACTTTGCATAATACACCCTAGCCGCGTAGTAAATATGTCGCAAAGAGCAGAAAGGGGGCAGAGATCAGTTATTTAACATATATATCGGGCATTCACCGCCAAATTACCGCTCAAAGGTGAAACACTCTCCTTGCCGTGTCATGGATAATGCACTCCCACAAAATCTGGGGGTAGATTTTGATACCTTTTCGCGTTGTATATTTCAAATATCAACAACACTAGAGAGCCACTCTCACCCTGCAATACAAATTATAATTCATACACATTTTTTTTCGTCTATGATACTTATTGTAGAGCATTCATTTTTTAAATACCATGCAAATCAAATGATGCTAAATATTAAAAATAGGTACTTAATTTGTAATACGTTATTTTTATTTTTAACATTTGACATCTTTGGGGATGCTATGTGGAGGATTTGACAAGGTATAAGGTCAATAGTATGTAATTCTTTGTTCTTACTTCTAACTATTCAGATTTTTGAATATAAACAGCCCCCTTGAGTTGATTTTTTTCATAAACGGCGTTAAGTAAATCATCCAAATATTACTATTATTATTATTTAACAGTGGCGTACAGTCCATAGTGGCGGAAAAGCTGTGCTTACTCTAAAAAAATGTACCACAAAAATAAGTTAATTACAAATTTCAGATAAAAATTCATTTTTCCTTGAATTTAGTGATTGTAATCTCATTTATTCACTTGGCAACATCAATCAGCGAAATGTGATAATGAAATGCCAATTTTAAAATATGCGATGCACAATAATTAATGAGAGAACTCGAAAAATTACACAGAGCCTACCTTTGGTCATAGAGCAATGCACGCCACTGTTATTTATGTGTATGCTGTATACGTTAGCTAAGTCTAAAGTCTCTCTAATTATTCAGGATAATTATACATTTAACGAAACATAAATCTCGACGTAATAATTAATTTTACTTACATTTATCGTATTTCTTATTTTAGTCACATTTCAGCAACTTGCAAATTCGAAAATAGCATGCAAATACCGAAAAATATGAAAATCGCATCCCAGTTCCAACACTCGGGCCATTGTCAGGCTCCACTGCTAGGGGTGGGGGGTAAAAGTAGAAAGTAGAAGTGAGGGTAGTTCCAGGTTGTTATCGGGGAATATTTTCCTCGGCGTGAAAGCATCGTTCATGGCGAGCCAGTCATTGTAAATTCTTTCGTTAAATAGACCTATTCATACGCTTGCTTTGTATCGCTAAGTCGTATCCAAATAGGCCCTGTGCTTTGTTACTTTGTGATTTTATAATAGACTCGTATAAAACTGCTTTGTTATACGTAGTGAAATCGTACAAGTGTAAAAAAATATGTTAAAATTTTAAACTGTATTGGGGGATTAATTCTTGATATGATGTAGGTTCCTGGTAGAAAATATCAAATTGCTGTTATGGAAACTTTTAGTATTGCCATGTAGGAAGTTACACAATGATCGTATAGTGTGATTTCAAATGAAATAACCGTAATGAACAACGAAATGACCGGTTCATATACGAGTGTGCAAATACGTTATGTGTTATTTCACACAATATTTTCCACTTACGTGTTGGAAGCAGAACGATTTAAAATATTTCCAAATTATTTGTAAATCGGAATGTTCGTATTTCTTTCAAAAAAATGGGTGTTTTTTAATGTTTTGTATTTTTAAAATACGTAGTTCATGTAAATACCAACCTAAGTACAAATATATACTAATGTACCAAAATGTGTACTAAATAATCAATACCCTTAACAACGCATACAGGCAACTTCTGCAACTTCCAAGGTTCTACAGTGCCTCTTCGATATTCATTCAAGGGAGGGTCCACTCATTCCCCGCCTTACTTCTGAGACAGGACAAGGAACTCAACTAACGCCATTGTCGTAGCTGTAGTCGAGTGGCTCACCTCTGCACTCAATGAGCGATGGATGCACATGATGCGGCTACCACCCTAAAAGACGATACCTTAATTTAATTTATTTTATATTATTATTAAATTTTATGTTTATAATATTCTTTGCTTTTTTTCATTTTTATTTCATTATCATTTGTTTTTTTAAATTTTCAATTTTTTTTAAATGTATTTTCATATTTTTATAAACTTATTTTATAATATTCATTTCCCTATTAATTTGAAGGTAATAAATTGTATATATCTCATGTATCCACCCAGACCTGCTGGATTAAAAACATAAATAAACTTTAAATTAACAATGCCTTTTTGTCGACTATCGTAAACATATCATATATTTTTTATTATTTATTGAGTTAGTTCATATTAAATTTTATGTATATAAATTAATAAGTACATGTTTGCAATTCATTCTTTATGTAATTGTAGTTTTACAGTAAACATAACAATTATCTTTAAATACTTTCATTCTTCGGACATTCAGCAATCTCATCATACGTTTTCATTCCTCCATACATTAAGAAGTTCTGTGACTCTGTTTTTCTCGTGTGTGGTAATCTAAATTCAATTTATATTCCTGATTTAATAATTAGGTAAATTAAAAAAAAATAAATAATAAATATATTTTTTTAAATATTTACACTGTGCAGTGAAAACTTTTCTATATGAAGGAACTTTGCTTCTAACCCTTTCCCATCACACTTTTAGAACTGATGACTCATGGCACATAAGTTTTTCCATCGAGGCTCTCGATTTTTTGCCTGAAGGCAATCTGACCTTAGGCTTTCTATAATAGTTTTTCGTCGTAAAACAATTCGCTGTCTCAATTTTATAGGACATATATGAGAGACGAGGACCGATGATGGAAATTGCTCTACTAAAATTCGCAATCTTTGTCGTTTATAGCCAGTTTAGGGAATCTCTTCCCTACAAGACAGACGCAGCGCTCATAGCGTTCGATTCCGTTCCCAACTGACAAATATATATTTTTAGCAGTCAAAAGGGCAAACGAAATCAATTGTGACTATAATAATATTTCGGGACTTTGCATTAATGTTCAACCATTGATCGATGCTTGCTCGCACTTGTCTAGATCGTGGTCTCGCGATATCTGGGCGGAGTTAATGCTACATCGGATATTTCACGAATTGATCGGATAAGGATTGCAATAAAACATTTACTGATCATTTTTACGCTTCGTTCTTTTATTGGAAATTCTTGTTTATTTAAAGGGATTTAGGTTTTCACGGACTTTCAAGTCTTTTAAGATAAAATGCTTTCGGAAATTAGAACATCGACATTAAGACACGGGAAGGGTATTGAGTTTCATCTTATGAAGACAAAAAGTTACATTATTATTATTATTATCTATATATATATATATATATATGAAACTGCTATATATCCGATTACCTCCACGGTCGATCGGTCAACCTTTACGTACCCGAAATAAAAATATTATGTACGATCCAAAAGGGGTCACTAGGGTCCCCCATAAAATTTCAAAGCGACCGTGACACTTAATATTCATTTTGCCCTTTCCATTAATGGTCAGCACCCAAAAATACATAATTTGTAGGTTGCTAACTCAAGGAATACTATTAATAAATTATATATGGTTATAATTAGGAAAATGTACAAGGTTATAAAAGACAATAATCAACAAGATGAAATATTTTTAATTCTCTATTAAATACATACTACAATGTTAGGTAAGACGTTCAAAATTGCTATCACTGATTTTCAAACTGTACCAATTTTGAAACATTTTTTTAATGTATTTCATAAAATTTTATGATTTCAGTTTGAGGATTTTTGTTTTTTGTAACCATACATATTTTTCTAATTATCCATATCGAATTTACAGAAAAATCATTTGTAGTATTAATTGAGTTTACAACCCGCGAAGTGATGTTTGGGACCATTTTCGAGTGTTGGCCCTTAACACTCAGATATCAGTTACTATCATTTTAATCGGACATCGCCCATCTTTGGCCAGCACTCGGCAGTCGATCATTAAGTAATGCAAAATGAATAAAAGAAATAGTAGGAAAGCCAGTGTGTCTCAAGCATAGATATTATGGTAGCCCTTTCCAGTAAACTGCACCTTTTACAACTTGTTTGCGGCAAGAATTTTTATGAAAGTACTGGGATATACGAACGAGGAAGTCGCGCATCGTAGGGGGGATTGTAATTTCATCGGATTTTGAGAGATATTATTTAACATCTTAAAAAATAGTAATGGCATACATTTTTAAATGCAGATCAATTACCGAATAGTTTTTCGAAGTTTTCCTAAATTTTATTACAGAGTATGTGAGGTAAAAAACAACTTAAATATAGCACAAAACTCTTATTTGAAGAAAATATATTATCCCCCTTCGGAATGGGAGTGCTAAGATCTTCGAATACGAACCCGGTAGTCGCGGGTTCAAATCCCAGCGTTATGTGTCATTTCACATTTAATTAATATAAACAGTATATTTGCAGCGCGTTTCAGAGTGGGAGTTACTCTCAGTATCGCTCTAGTGAAAAACCACCACTCTGAATCGAAACGTTGCTTGAAATGGTCTGAATAGCCAGGTACTTACAAACCATCCCTTCCCTACTCCCTTTTACCTCACAACATACCCCAATTGGGAATAACGTAATCCCATTGGCTTCGGGCAGTTGGGACTCTTGTGCGATATTCAGATTTTTTAAATATACAGTAAATATTTAATTATTTAATATTATTAAATATATAAAAATAGACTTTCTGAAGTTTATGATTAATTTTATTACGTAATAATACCAACAGCGATTACTATTTTAATAATTCTTTCGTGAGAATCAGATTATTTCCGCTTCACATAATTTTTATTAAATTTTTACTTGACAATCGGCATTGAATAATTTATTCGAGCATTTTTCAAATTGCCAAACATTCAGTCTTCAGTGGCGGGTTTGTTAAATTAATAATTTAGCGCCACGGCCCGTTACGGTCACATTTCAAACTGTTCCATCCTCGACCGCTGATTGGACAAGGGATGTGACGTCACATCACGCGAACACTCGTGGGACTTGACCAGTCATTACGGGCCAAGTGACGTCACTGACGTCCAGAGACCACTCGAATATACCGATATCGATTTTTCCAATACACTTCGTGCTATTTTGGGAGCGAATTGTTGTTAAATATATATATAAATAATATACATAATTTTCAGATGTGATATTCGATCATACAGTAGATATACGTACATATTCGATATTATGATCACTATTTGTTGTGATAGAACACAATGTAACGTTTGACACCAATTCTTTTCAATAAAAAACATTAAATCTGTCGCATATTATGTAGGAAATATTAAACGAATATAGAAATACTAGAAGGAAAATGCGCATTTACAAAATTCCTCTTGAACAAAAAACTAATGTAGTTTAATTATTGTTTTCACGTTTATTTTGTAGATCTCCATTTAAATATTTAAAAAAATCATTATTTATATAATAATACTGTCATATCACTCCTCTTCTACGTTATTGCTTACACTGGCTTCAAGTGACAGAAAGAGTTCAGTTTAAAATTTATCTTATAGTACAAAATCATACTTGACAATCTTACTCAGAGACAACTCACGCTCAGGTCGGCCAAGGCTGATGCGTCGAACAGACTGGTAGAACCCTCCCGTACAAATGCTGCTAAATTTCTCGACAGAGCTTTCAATGTACTGGGCCCACATTCTTGAAATGACCTTCAGGTCAGGTTTGAGGTCAGAAAGTAATTTTGAAACCTTTAAGAAAAGTCTAAAAACATATCTATTTAAAGGGGGATACAAATTTTAACGAGATGGAAAGCGTCCTTTGGGTGATTTTAGTCACTAAACAGCGCCCAGGAAAATTTACCGTTTATTATTAACCTGTTAACCGGGGACTGTCCTTTTTAATTACGTAACATACAGCGGGCGCCCACTTTTTCACAATGACGTATTTTCGCGTCACGTCCGCGTGGCGTAATTCATGATTATTCTTTTTTATTAATCCTTAGAATTAATTAAAAGACAACGAAACATATATTTCTTCGTTTATTTATGTATAAAAATCTACAGAAAAATAAACAAATACAAAAAAAAA
Source organism: Halesus radiatus (assembly GCA_022606495.2). Lineage (NCBI taxonomy): Eukaryota > Metazoa > Arthropoda > Insecta > Trichoptera > Limnephilidae > Halesus > Halesus radiatus. The sequence goes on along the minus strand of JAHDVE020004840.1, from coordinate 2,031 downwards.
TAAAAGTATGAAAAGAAAATGGAAACATTGAATTGAAAAAAATATTTTCGAAATATACTTTAAAAAAATTATGAATTTTACAAACCATTAGAAATGTTGCGAATTGTAATAAAAGGTATAAAAACAAACTGAATATAATATGAAAGTACGAAGTATAAATACGTACTCGTTACCGCTTACCAAACACACATGCACACCACACAACAGCGAAGCGCAACTTATTTACTATATATCTTAAATTCATGTCGATGCATTTACCGATGACTCACATATTCGTAAAACGTAAAACTAAGTCCCGCCTGTTCAAGGGTACAACATACGAGTATATTTCGAAGACGTTTTTATACGTACTGCCCGTACTCGATACTGTTTACGTTTGAGGCATAAATACGTCACGCTCGGTTAACAGGTTAATAAACATGACCATTTAATAATTAAAAAAAATTGATGTTTGAACACCACTTTAGCGAATATACGAACCAACCTTAACCTTCATCAGGGTTGTATAAATACATTCCATGAAAATATAATATTATTTAATTTTTTAAAACGGTTTGCTCGTAGAGAAAGTTCTGGTAGGAAATTATTATTATAAAGCTTGACAGTTGTTTCATCTTATTTTTTAATTAACAAACTATAATATTTACCTAGCAGAACTTAAATAAAGTGTTTTCATTTTTTAATAATTAATTTTAAAAGATTTTAAACCACAAGGTTTGAGTTCCTTCTCGGTATTTTGTTCGATGTTTTTTATTCTCCTTGGATTTTATGAAGAATTTAGTAAAAACCATATTACAATACTTTATTTATCTTTTCTGATTACGTAATTATGAAGACGTGTCATTTTTTTGCCATTTGTCTCCCCTCCCAATCGGGTGAAGGTATTCAAATTTCCCTAGTCGTGAAAATTTCATAAATTGAATTGATTTTCTATACTACCCGTCCCTTGCTAAGTTTTTTTAGTACAGATGTATATACCTGTTGAGTCTTATTCTCTACATAACAGAATATAAAATATCTGAAATTATTGCAGGTTTTTTTAAATTTCTTTTGAATTTTATAAATTTTTCTTATGACATCTAGCGGCCGAACTCGAAACACGTCTCGTACGGAATAACTTTTAAGGACTTTGCATTGTAGTGGTTGATGATACCGCTAGATGGCCTAACTGTTCGTGAGCAATTCGGGTAATATTTATCGGTGGCACAAAACTTTACAAGAATTAAAAACATTAAAAAAAATCTCTTACCTAATCTGCTGCTACCATTTTAATCAAAATTATAGCAAGAACATTATTCTTGTTAAGGGGGAGAGGGATTTCGAAGAGTTATTATTTATTAATTCAAAATAATGATATTATTATTACGCGATACGATTAAAAAACTTCTTTTTTTTTGTAATGCGGATTACAAATTTTTGGTTACGTTAATTTACAAAAACGCAAAAACAAATTATTAAACATACTTTTCTCCACTTTAAAAATCATAATCAAAACCATAAGAGTGGAAGATACTCTCAGTATCGCCCTGGTGAAAGACCACCATTCAGAATTGAAACGTTGCTTGAAAATGGCTTTTAGCCGTGTTTGGTGACCAGATCTGAATAGCCAGGTATTTCCCCCTTTCCCCACCTTACCTTCTCCTTCCCCTTCCCAATACCTTCAGCCTCACAACATTCCCCAATTGGGAATGCCATAGTCTCACTGGCTCCAGACGCAGTCGTATAGTTTGGGGACTTTGTATTCATAAAAAATATCTATAAATGTATTTTGTAAAACATACAATGGAACGGTCAGAAAAAAATAATATTTCTGATTGGATTCTGATAAATTCTAAGCCTATGTAAATTTATAAAATATTTAATAAATATTTTTCTATTTAAAAACATTATGTTTATGGTACTGCGTAATAATACTATCATTATTTTGAATTAATAAATAATATCTCTCCGACGTCTCTCTCCCCGTTAATACGTTATTATTGTAACAATTTGGGAGGCGGGTATGGGTACCGCCGCCCCGGGAACCATTTT